>JAJIBD010039044.1:0-98040 GCA_021461705.1 Cryptotis parvus | reverse complement strand
TCTATCCATGACAATGTGGTATATTTCTTTGAAGATTTTACTCGCTCCTTAAAAAAAAAAAAAAAAAACGATGTCTATGTGAAATTCTAGGAGTTTCCTGCCAACTATTGAGTTTTAATCTCTATTGATATGCATTACCTCTGGTTAGAGATTCATGTTTCAATATAAAGGGCAAATGCTTCCCCCTTCTCCACAGTACACAACAAACAATTCAAAGGGTGTAAGGGATAAAAAATATAGAAAGAAACCAAATTTCAGACAAGAAACTTAAGCATTAATAGCATTCATGGCTCATATATATTTTCTTTTTTTTTTTTTTGAAAGTATTTTATTATACCACAATGAGATATACAAATAAAAAGATATACACTTAAAAAAGTTCATATTTGGGTTTCGGTCATACAGTGTTTCAGCACCCATCCCTCCACCAGTGCCCATCTCCCACCACCAATGTCCCCGGTTCCCTCCCCCTTCCCCAGCCCACCCCCATGGCAGGTTCTTTATTTCTTTCCCTTTCTCTCTCTTTCTCTTTTCCTTCCCTTCCAGACTATGGATTACAGAACATACATTAAAAGGTTGTCATGTGTATCCTTTTGCCTCTATTTAATGCTCAGTTCTAGGTTGGCATTAGTACCCTCGACAATTATTAGCACACTGTTCCATTTTCTGTCTTACCTAACCTCTGACTCCCACACGTTTGTGATAATTTCCACCTTTGACAAGACCTCCTGATATATGTTTCACTTGACCTTGGATATTGGTATCATAATATGAACATATATATATATTTCTGCCATGCAAATAAATGCAGTCATTCTGTATCTGTCTCTCTCCTTCTGGCTAATTTTGCTCAACATAAACTTCTCCATGTCCATCCATTTATAGGCAAATTTTATAACTTCATTTTTCCTAACAGCTGCATAGTATTCCATTGTGTAGATGTACCAAAGCTTCTTTATCCAGTCATCAATTTTCGGGCACTCTGGTTGATTCCAGATTCTGGCTATTGTGAATAATGCTGCTATGAACATAAAAGTAGGGATGGTGTTTCCGCTGCGTATTTTTGGTTTCCCAGAGTAGATTCCCAGGAGTGGTATGGCTGGGTCAAATGGGAGTTCAATTTCTAGTCTTTGGAGGAATGTCCATATTGTTTTCCAGAAAGGCTGTACCAGCCAGCATTCCCACCAACAATAGATGAGTGTCCCCTTTTTCCCCACATCCACTTCAGCACTTGTTGTTCTTGCTCTTTTGAATATGTGCCAGTCTCTGTGGTGTAAAGTGGTATCTCATTGTTGTTTTGATTTGCATCTCTCTGGTGATTAGTGATGATGAGCATTTTTTCATATGTTTTTTGGCCATTCGAATTTCTTCCTTGCTGAAGTTTCTGTTCATTTCTTCTTCCCATTTTTTGATGGGGTGGTTTGTTTTCTTCTTGTAAAGTTCTACCAGTGCCTGATATATCCTGGATATTAACCCCTTATCAGATGGGTATTGGGTGAATATTCTTTCCCATTCTGTGGACTGCTTTTGTATCTTAGTCACTGTTTCTGTTGAGGTGCAGAAGCTTTTAGTGTCATGTAGTCCCATATGTTTATCTTTTCTTCTAGTTGCTTTGTTAGTGATGTTTCACCTTTGAAGATGCCTTTAGCTTCAATGTTGTGGAGGGTTTTTACTATATTTTCTTCAATGTACTTTATGGATTCAAGTCTGATATTGAGATCTTTAATCCATTTTGATCTGATTTTTGTGCATGGTGTTAGACACAGGTAGTAGAGTGGCAGGATACAAAATCAACACGCAAAAGTCAGTGGCTTTCCTATATACAAATAACAAAAGAGAAGAAAGGGATATTAAGGAAACTATTCCATTCATAATTGTGCCACAGAAAATAAAATACCTAGGAATCAACTTACCCAAGTATGTAAATGACCTGTACATAGAAAACTACAAGACACTGCTCCAAGAGATAAAAGTGGACACAAGGAAATGGAAACACATTCCCTGTTCATGGATTGGGAGAATCAACATTGTCAAGATGGTAATACTCCCTAGAGCTCTGTACAGATTCAATGCAGTCCCTATGAGGATACCGATGACATTCTTCAAAGAAATTGACCAAACGCTCCTGAAATTTGTATGGAACAATAAACCCCCAAGGATAGCTAAAGCAATCCTCAGGAAAAAGAAGATGGGAGGCATCACCTTTCCCAACTTTAAACTGTACTACAAGGCAGTAGTAATTAAAACAGCGTGGTATTGGAATAAAAACAGACCTGTTGACCTATGGAATAGAATTGAGTATCCTGACACCCAACCTCAAACACATGATCATTTAATCTTTGATAAATGTGCAATGAGTCTAAAATGGAGTAAGGAAAGCCTCTTCAACAAGTGGTCCTGGGAAAACTGGGCAGCGACCTATAAAAAATGAATTTGGACTTGTGTCATGGCTCATATATATTTTCTTTTTCCTTTTAAACTTCATAAAAACTTAAAAGGTGCTTATCATTAGCCCCACATTACATAAAAGGCATAAGACTCATTGCTTGTGAGCATGCTCAAGCTGGTTAACTAAAACATGATCCTTCCACACCTTGTCTAAAGCTTAATCCAGCCACCCACAATGAGTTCTAAAATAATTGTGTGTTAAGCCTCTTTACCTCATGGTGTCCTTAGCAGTTTTGAGTTTAAAGCCAGCATTTCTAGGGTTGAATCCTGATTCTGCCTCTTATGCTTTGTGTGATAATTTTAAGTTATTCATCTATTATAAGTCTTGTTTCCATGGTTAAATGCATATGATGATCTCCAAATGAGATATTGAGTCAAGTTCCTAATATGTTCCATGCTTGATCAATGTCAGTCCCCTTCTGCTCTGATTCAGGTTCATGACAATCATGCTAATCCCTTGCTTTCTTCAAACAAAACCTTCATCCATGTGGTTTCTAATGATTTTTCAGGTACCTCTCAAGGAGAGACCAAATTATTGGCCTTTGTGATATCTCAAGAAAATACAAATTGGGGCCGGAGCAATAGGTCGGCAGGGAGGGGGCGTTTGCCTTGCATGTGGCACCTCAAGTTCAATCCCTGGCATCCAATATGATCCCCCAAGCACTGTCAGTAGTAATTCCTGAGTGAAGAGCCAGGAATAATCCCTGAGTATCGCTGAGTGTGACCCAAAAAGGCAAAAAAAGAAAGAAAATACAAATCCTTGAACTTGTAATATTGTCCACTAATTTTGTACACAAAACAGTATAGTTCTGAGTCAGAGACATTGAGCAGTTGTTGCAGGACTCCTCTAAGAGCCTCTGCATCAGCCCTGGATTGCCTCCTGCAGGTCACTTCGTAGATAGGGGGTAGTAGAAATGTGGCAGTTTATCTGACCATGTATTCTATACTGGCTGGTATAAATATTCTCTCATGCTACCACAATAATCGTGGGACTAAGCTAGATCTTACCAGCATATTTGCCTGGCCACATTGGATCTCTAAGTAATTAGACCAGAGAGAAATGCTGTTTGCATCCAAGCAAGCAAGCATGGCTCCCTGATAACTCAAAGGCAACTAAAATACAAAACTACTGTGAAGTAGAGGAGACTCTTGTGAAGGTTTGGAGAAATATTTAACTGGCATTAGTATAGTCTTTGGTACAGAGACATGCCATGTCAGAAACACCATCCTCTACCCTATAAAGGCATTTCCAGGCAGATCGTGGTTCAAGACATTAGGTGAGGTGCTGGGAGAAATTACCTAAGGGCATTTTACCCTCCCTGCCAGGGGAAGTTACATTTAGCTTATAGCTCCTCCCAGCACTGTTAGGAGACTTCGAATTAGCTCTGGGTCCTTGTAAACAGCAGAATACCTCCTGAAGTTGCTACATTTCTATAGAGCTATTTTCCTGTTTTCATCTCTAGATAGCCCAGCCCAGAATGGGCTGGGCTGGGGAGTTTGGGCGGATTTCTAGCTATAAAATAAGCTGCAAGAAGAAAGAAGCCCCCTTTTTTTCTCTCCCTTTTTGCCATTTCGGCTTCCCTTGGCATTTGCCTCTCCATCCTCTCCATCTCTGTTGGGCCTCAACACGTGGTGGCAGCCATCTTGGCCTACACATGGCTGAGGCCTAGCTGAGAACCCAGAGTCTGGAGGTTTTCCTTGCTCTTGGATTGTATATTGGAACCTGTGATAGTAAAGCCCTTTTAAAACTGCATCGGATTCGGAGTTTTCATCCATTCCCTGCCGGCCGGGAGGTAGAAGGGAACTCACTTCCTGGCACTGTTGGGGACCCCGCCAGTGTCCCCAGCATACAGTGGTAAGGTGTTTGCAATGTATATGATTATCCCTGGTTCAATTCCCAGTACCACGTATGGTTCCTTAAGCACCACCAGGAATAATCCCTGAACATTGTGCCATCTTTCTGAATAGGTTGGTTGTTCTTTTGGGTTATGTCTCGTCTTATACTAGATCTTTCAGTCCTTCTTTTAAGGTTGGTTTTGATTTTACAAAGTTCCTAAGCTGTTGTTTATCCAAGAAGTTGTATATCTGTCCTTCAAATCTGAGCGAGAGTTTAGCCGGATAAAGAATTCTTGCTGAGGCATTCATTTCATTAAGTTTTTTTCACTATATCCCACCACTGCCTTCGGGCTTGGAGGGTGTCTTCTGAGAAGTCTGCTGAAAGTCGAATGGATGCTCCTTTGTATACAATTTCCTTCTTTGATCTTGCTGCCTGAAGAATTCTGTCTCTGTCTATGGCATCCATTACTTTGACTAGGATGTGTCTTGGGGTCTTTCTATTGGGGTCTCTTCTTGCTGGTACGCGTCCGGGCTTCTTGGATCTGGATGCCTTCGTCCTTTAACTCGGGAACTTTTCAGCCAGGATGTTTTTAACTGTTTTAATTTCCTTGGGGTTACTTTCTTGTCCCTCTGGGACTCCTATGATTCTTATGTTGTTCCGCCTGGCTTCATCCCATTGTTCTCTGTTTCGTTGCTGATCCATTATCCGGTCTTTTTCCATCTTATGTAGATCTCTGAGTGCTTTCTGCAGCTCATCTTCAGTCTCACTGATTCTCTCTTCCGCTGCTGTCATCCTACTATTCAGAGCCCCGATTGTGTTTTTCATTTCGTCTACTGAGTTTTTAAGCGATGATATTTCTATTTTCATGGTTCTCATTTCTGCTCTCATTTCCTCCCGTAGTTTATTGACAGCCCTTTCAACTGCTTCGTTTATGTTCTCCTGTATTTTATTGGACATCTGCTCAATTTTTTCGTTGAGCTCCTTAAACATCCTACCAATTTCTTCTCTGGTTTCACTGTCAGAGAAATCATGCACATCTGTATTCTTTTTTGAGTCTTCAGGGTCGATTCCTTCATCTGTTCTTCGAGCTGGGGATCTGCGTTGTTTCCCCATGGTGTTGTGGTGTTCAGGGACAGATTCCTCTGGTGTACTGTTTCTTTTTTCTTGAGGGTATTACCTTCCCTTGGTGTGGAAATTCCTAGTTTTTCTATTAATAAGCGGCCGCGTTGCCGCCCGCCGGCCAGCCACACACCCCAGGGAGGTAGGGTACCTGAGATGCAGACAGGCCGGTGTGAGAGTTCAAAATGACCGTTTACTTCCGGTTCCGCTCAGACTTCTGGGGGTTGTAGTTCCACCTTCTGCCGAGACCTGGGGCTCTACCACGGCCCCAGGCGCCCGCCCGGCCAGCCACACACCCCAGGGAGGTAGGGTACCTGAGATGCAGACAGGCCGGTGTGAGAGTTCAAAATGACCGTTTACTTCGGTTCCGCTCAGACTTCTGGGGGTTGTAGTTCCACCTTCTGCCGAGACCCGGGGCTCTACCACGGCCCCAGGCGCCCGCCCGCGCCAGCCACACACCCCAGGGAGGTAGGGTACCTGAGATGCAGACAGGCCGGTGTGAGAGTTCAAAATGACCCTAATCCCTGAACATTGAACACAGAGACAGGAGTAATCTCTGAGCACACAAGGTGTGGCTCAAGCCCACCCAAAATTAATAAACAGTATAGTTCTGCCTTGTCTCATGCTAACTGATAAATAATTAACAAGAAAGAATGGGAAGTAGGAAAATAATTATTGTTTTGGGCTTGGGAGCAATACCCAGCAATGTTCAGGGTCTCTTCCTAGCCTGTACTCATGAATAGCTTCCAATGATGATCAGAGAACCATATGTGGTCAGTTGCATGCAGGGCAAGTGTCTTACCTCTGGTTCAATTTTTATTTTTAATAGCAAAAAGAGTGATCCCTAACTCATTCTTTAACCCCACCAAGCCAGATTGTCAGAGTATTCAAATGTTGTATTGAATTATTCTCATTGTTAAATTATTTGTGAAATCCCAGAGAATTGTCTGGAAAATCACTAAATGATTTTAATTCCTACTCAAATTTGATGTCTTTGTCTTAGCACATTCAAGCTATTTTTCTGAAGCAACGAATACTACTCCATTTTCCTTCTCCAATTCCTATTTACTCCCAAACTTATAAACTGATATTTTAAATAAACTGTTCATTTGGTCAGTTTACTAATTTGGCAGCAGGTTGGTTTGAGCAAGAAAAGTATGAAACTGTCAAAAGGGTAGTTCTTCCTCTATGCCTCATGTGACCTTAAGCAAGAGTCTCTGAGTTTTAATAACCTCATCTGTGAAGCCAGTTTTTATTCACTTTTTCATGAACACTCAAGGAACATGGGCGCTGCCGTGAACTCTTAAAACAGCAACAGGAAAACCCAACCACTTTTTAGAAGCTTGTGTTTTAGATGGAGAGGAAGCATCATCTACTACAATACAACTGCATGAGCTGTAATATGTCAAATAGTGGCAAAACAAAATCAAAAGAATAAATAAATTAAGACAATCCAGAATAATACCAAGGATCAGCTGGGGAGAGATGTTGTTGATACACTAGAGGATGAAACTTCATAAATAGTTTGACTTCATTATTAAGGACAGAAATAAAAAGGTATAAGTAAAAAGTAGTGAAATGTATTTTGTCAGTTATTTGGGGGCCACAAGTGGCAATTCTCAGGGGTTACTAACCCCTGTCTCTGCATTCTGGAATTACTCCTGATGTTGCATAGGGAACATTATGGAATCAAACCCAGGTTGGCTGCAAGCAAGGCAAATGTCCTATGGCTTTACCCTAGCTCCAGACCCCAGAAAAAATATTTAAGTTAAATTAACATAAATTGGTAGATAGTTCAACTCAGGCTTTAATGTGAGGCAAGTATATCTGAGTAATATTTCTGACATAAACCATAAAAATAAATCATTTTATCATACCGCACCTCAACTCCCTCCTCTGTAAAGTGGTACAATATATTATCTACTGCAAGGAATATCCTTTTAGGAACATTGGATAACTTTCTGATATAGTCATGCGAAACCGCTATTCCCTATATAGAAATACCATACCCTCTGGAACAAGTATTACAAAAGTTAATCTCAGCAAGCAAAAAGTGCCATGTCCCCCTATAAATGCAGAAGTAATATTTATATTGCTTTAACTAGGAGTAAGCTCCACTCACTTTTTTTCCATTTCCTCGTGTCCTCTTTTTTTTTTAAGTATTTCATTATACCACTGAGAGATATACAATTACAAAGCTATATAATTAAACAGTTCATATAAGGGCTTTGGTCATACAGTGTTCCAGCACCCAGCCCTCCACCAGTGCCCATCTCCCACCACCAACGTCCCTGGTTCCCTCCCCCTCCCCAGCCCGCCTCCATGGCAGGTTCTTTATTTCTTTCCCTTTCTCTTTCTCTTTTCCTTCCCTTTCAGACTATGGATTACAGAACATACATTAAAGGGTTGTCATGTGTATCTTTTTGCCTCCACTCAGTTTTAAAGGTACTCATCCTCTTCAGCAGTCTGCAGGGGCTATTTTACACTCAAATGAATACAAGTGTTTTTTGTGACCTGCCAGTTGAGTTGGTGAATAAAACTGAAATTGTAACAAATGATACTAATAGATTTTCATAGACTGATGAGCATCACAGAACTAAACAGAAGAGAAATCACACTCGTAATTCTGAGATATGGCCCCCTTTCTCTTTTCTGTGGTCCAGTTTCTCTTACTGATGTCCTGGGTGATATTCAGTTGGCAGGTGCTGTCACCTGCTGCTTACGATTAAGGAGGGTTTTTAGCTCAGAAAGCTTGGGAGAGCTCTCAGAAGAATATTACCATTCTGTGTTCCATACTCATCTCCTACGTGATTCTTCTCCACTTGAATCTGAAAGGAATCCCATTAATTATCACTTCAGGAAGTAAATCAGTTTCTCCTATGTGGAAAGAATGCTGCAACCCGAGTACTTCGGTTTTTTGTTTGGGATCACCAGAGGGTTATTAGAGATGGTATTGAACTCATAGAATAATTTTAGCATGACTCTGAAAACAAAGCATTTTGTAAATGTATAACCTTGTTTTTCTTAAAAATCCCTGAATAACTGTGAAGTGACATTGCTGGCTTAAGTGTGATAGCTCTTCTCTCTCTCTCTGCCCTCTCTAACTTTAAAAGCATGTATTCAGTCCCCAGCTTTAAAGTCAAGGCAATGTGCTGATTGACTGTGCTGACTTAATTGCGTTAATGACAAGACACGACGGCTACATTGTTAGATAGGTCGCTATCATCACTATTTATTTAGTTCGCTCTGCCAAGTCTGAATTATACTTTTTATACATTGTGGTTAGAGTCAGTCATTTAAAGTGCTTCGGTGTTGAAACAACTTTTTTTACAAGTCTTTTTAGCTGTAGTTCAAGAGAAAAAAAAACCCATCTTCTACAGCCTCATTAAACAGGGTTCAAAGTAAGTCCTTGCTGAAAGATGTGAAGTTTGAGCTCTTAGGAAATGAAATCTTTGATCTCCGAAATGATTAGTGAAAATATTTTGGTACACCAGCCCATTCTTATATCATGTTAGAGAAAATAATACAATTTAATCTACATAATACTGCTCATTCTGTGCCTCAACTCAACCTCTGGTGCTCGTGTCTAGAAGTGCTTGAGATTCCTCTGCCTTTGCGGCATGAAGGAGTTGGAGACAAGCCTATCTTTCAAGGCATCAGAAACTTTGGCTGAAGGCAGAAGAAACTTTCTTACATAGTTACGATCATATTAAAAGTATGTTATTTCAGAGATGTGACACTCTCAGAATCTTTTCTTTGTTCAAGTGAAAATCAACAGAGAATTAAATAAAGAATAAATAAGCACAATTCATAGTATCATAGTACTAAGCTGTAGTACTCAATAGGCCACCTGCAAGTCACTGTGACAGCAGCAAATTTGACTTTTGGGATAAGACTGGACAATTGATTCGCAGTATAGTAGTTAGCTCACAAACTGAACAAACTCTGGGTTGTTCTATTATAGAAGGATGGACATGTGGAGTAGTTAAAACACAGGTTCAAATTGCCCTTCAAATTCATTGAGTTAAATTTTATTTTTGTCTCAATTTCGTTTGCTTTAATTATTAGTTGAAATGTTTATTCACTAGATGTCCAGTGCTGTTCTAGTCTCTAAAGTATGAAATGACTGAACCAAATTCTTAGTTTCATAAATACCATGCTCTGACAGCTACAATTTCTCTAGAATGCACAGGAATGCGATTGCTTGTTGAGATATTCTTACCTTTGCTTTGTTGATAATCCAAACTGAAATCCAACATAGCTCCCTTTCATTTTATGAATCTTCTGTATTTTCATGATTTTACATTTTGCAAATGCAGGTAAGTTTTTTTTTAATATTGTAAATTAAACTAACATTTTGTGCTTATTAAGAAGACTGAGTATTTTTCTTACTTAACCACTCTGTTAACTGTTATTTATCAGTCTCTTACCCTGTTATGTCACCTGCTATTTTTCTTTCTCCTGCTCATGTACATTGGAATGTTTATTTTTTCTCATAAATTTGTAGGATGTTTTGTGTGTTCAGTTAATAATTGCTATTAGCTATATTTTGGAAATAAACTCACAATATCTAATTTTCTCTTTACAGAATCATTTGCTAGACAGCTTTCTTTCTCTTCCATGTTTCCTCCATATTTTCTTTTAAATGTGTTTCAGTATCACTTTCACTTTAGTGCTATTGTACACCAGGAGTAAATTTATTTCACTTAAAGTTGGGGTTTAATTCTCCCCTATGGTTAGCATGATGAACTATCAATTTGTAATAGTCACGATCACGAACACGATCACGATCTTCCCGTTGATCATCTATTTGCTAGAGCGGGCACCAGTAATATCTCCATATGTCCTTTTCATGCCAGTAGAGCCAGGGGCATCGGCTTGCTACAGGAACATAAAGAGCCTCAAAGCATTATATTAGGTCATGGGAATGACCAAATATAATTGTTACTGGAATTTGGCATATCATATACAACACGAGAAGCTTGCCAGGCTTCCCGAGCGGGGGGCAAACTCTTTTAAACACCTCCAAATAAGGCATTTATTGATGAACTGCCGGGCTGTAATGGGCTGGTCTGCTGGGTGGAGTTCAGACGAGGGGGAAGTCCAAAAGTGGAAAATGGCAGCACCCGTGGAGTGAGGAGGGGTGGTCTGGCTTGTTGTGAGGCTCTGCCGAGGTGGTGGGCCAGGGCTAGAATCCGCCATGCCTCCGGACTGCCTCATGAACGGCTGTGCACAGGGAGAGCAAGGAACAGCTCTGCCCCATGTGTGAGAGTCTCTGGACCAGCATACCTGGGCCGGATTGAGGCAAAAGCTGCTGCAGGGTGGGTGTCGGTGATCCGGGCTGTGATGGGCTGGTCTGCTGGGTGGAGTTCTGACGAGAGGGAAGTCCAAAAGTGGAAAATGGCGGTGCCCGTGGAGTGAGGAGGGGTGGTCTGGCTTGTTGTGAGGCTCTGCCGAGGTGGTGGGCCAGGGCTAGAACCGCCATATTATAAGTTTATTTGATAGAGGTACTATTTGTAATAGTACCTCTGTCAAATAAACTTATGTACAATCATGGGTGGATCTATGGTACAATTTATTGTATTTCAGTGGCCTAATATATATCCAACTCAATATCAGACTGTGATAATTGTAACTACAGTGAAAATTATAAAGCTTCTAGTTCTATAGCATAACATGCCTATTTTGTTCTTCTAAATTATCTTAGCCCTTTGTATTTCTATATTTTATAACAACTTGCCAGATTATATTTTTATACCCTATTCAAATTTTGGCTAAATTTTATGGGATAATTGGGGTGTGAAATTTTATCAGGGTGTGTTCGTGCAAAATTCTACTTCCCGTAACGGGGAGAAAAGGCTGCAAAGTTATGAAGAGAACTCCCAGAACGACCACCAACTGGGAACTCTTTGGCACCATTACGGCAACATGGGAAGATACCATCATTGATGACATCGATGAAGAATACAACCAACTGGTTCAGCACCTCCATGATTGTGCGAAGAATGCCGAGAGAGAGAAAAACACAAAAGGACGCTTGTCTTCAGAAACTCTTGAGCTCATTCGCCAACGTGGCAAGGCGCGAGCCTCGGGAGACCAAATGCTAACGTCCAAGCTTGCTAAACAGTGCAGAGAAGCGATAAAAGCAGACCTCAAAGACAGAAGAGCAGAAATACTGGAAGATGCAGCAGAAGCCGGGAAAAGTATTCGCACTGCCCACCTGTCCTTCGCCAACTATAAGACCAAGATGACTGCCTTCCGACGCCCTGATGGATCTATCACATCTTCCAGAAAGGCAATGGAGAAGATTATCCAGGACTTCTACTCAAATCTCTTTGATAGCCACATCCACCTGCCCACATACCAAATTCCACAGGATGGATACGTCATTCCCAATGTTCTCCCTTCTGAAATAAGACATGCCATCTCATCGGTAAAGAACGGAACAGCACCAGGCCCAGACAAAGTCAGACCCGAACATCTGAAGAATCTGCCGTCGGTGCTCATCAATACACTAGCTCGGCTCTTCACACGCTACCTGTCCGAATGCAAGGTGCCCTCCCAATGGAAAACCAGCAGGACAGTTCTACTGTTCAAGAAGGGAGACATTCATGACATCGGCAACTATCGCCCCATCTGCCTATTGTCTGTCATCTACAAGCTGTTTACACGAAGTTATCCTGAACAGGATTAGCAGAACACTAGATGAAGGTCAACCATGCGAGCAAGCAGGTTTCCGGAAAGGATTCAGCACAATCGACCATATCCACACAGTAACCAAGCTCATTGAGGTTTGTAGGGAGTACAAGATGCCGCTCTGTCTCACGTTCATTGATTTACAGAAAGCCTTTGATTCTGTGGAAACTGAAGCAGTCATCGAAGCCCTAGTCAAACAGGGTGTTCAAACCCAATACATCAAGATCCTTCGTGAGCTGTATTACGGATTCACCACCAGGATCTCACCATTCTACAAAGAAGTGATCATTGATGTCAAAAGAGGGGTTCGACAGGGTGATACCATCTCACCAAAACTCTTCAGTGCCACCCTCGAGAACATCATGAGACAATTAGAATGGGAAGGAATGGGAGTGAAGATAGATGGTCGGCAACTACACCACCTCCCGCTTCGCTGATGACATCGTTCTAATAACACCAAACATTAGCCAAGCGGCACAAATGCTGGCTGACTTTGACCGAGAATGTGGAAAGGTAGGTCTACAGCTGAATCTGAAGAAAACTATGTTCATGAGAAATGAACTAGTTCCAGAGGCCCCATTCTCTCTCAATGGAACAAACATCTCTGAATGCAGCAGTTATGTGTACCTAGGTCGAGAAGTCAACATGATGAATGACCTAAAACCTGAGCTGCGCAGGAGGAAGAGAGCTGCATGGAATGCCTTCAAAGGCATCGAAGAAATAGCTAAAAGGACAAAGAACCTCCGGCTCCGGGCACATCTCTTCGACTCCACCATTCTCCCTGCATTAACATACGCCTCAGAGACCTGGGCCCTACGAAAGCAGGATGAGAATGCTATTCAGGTCTCCCAGAGAGGCATCGAAAGAGCTATGCTTGGAATATCACGCCTCACTCAAGTGAGAGAAGGAATCCGGAGTTCTGACCTCCGTCGCTATTCCAGAATCAGGGACGCTGTCTCATTTGCCAAGGCATCGAAAATCAGATGGGCTGGACATGTAATGCGATTTGGAGACAACCGCTGGACTAGAGCCGTTACCGACTAGATCCCACGGGATGTCGGAAAGATCACGTGGCCGCCCACCTACAAGATGGTCAGACTTCCTTGTTAAGACCCTGAAGGAACGGTTTGAGGCTCTTCATATTCCTAAATCAAACAGATGCCATTGGGCTACATTGGCACGTGATAGGGTCCAATGGAAATGTTACTGGCGCCCGCTCGAGCAAATCGATGAGTAACGGGATTCAAGTGATCAAGTGAAGTGATCAATTGGGGTGTCAAATTGTGTCCAGCATAAATCTTCCTCTCCTTTTTGTTTTCCATAGTTTAATCTTTGTTAAATTAATATACTTTCTCCTTTAAGTTTTAGTTTTTTAACTTTTTAATCAGAATCTCTTTACTGAACAGAGTCCCTCTTATAAGTATTTGTCTAATAATGATTGCTAATTACATAACTTAGTGGATTTTTTAATACTTGCCATCTATCCAAAAGCCTTGTTGAAGTCTTCTTGAATTCCTAAACATTCTCAGTTCATGCTTTTTTTAAAAATTTGTTATAGTGAATTTAAATTTTTCTTATTTATTATAACTCCATTTTATAAAATTTCTTTATATCTATATATTGGATGTAACTATTATGTCCAGAATAAAAATAAATGTGAGTGGTCAATATATTGCTTATAAAGTTCTTAAAATATTTCACCAATAAGTATAATGCTTGTGCCAGATTTAGTAATAATTTATTGTTTAATTTGAAGAGAGTTTCCTGTCTGTTATGACTTTTAATCTCAAGAAGCATTGAATTTCACCAAATCCTTTTTGCATCTGGTAAGTGATCTCATGTGGTTTTTCTTCCTTTAATTTGCTAATGTGGCAAGTTACCTCAATGGGTAATGCTAAGTCAACCTTGCATTCTTGAGATACATTTATTTTGCTAGTGATGCATTTCTTTTGCAATATTGCTCAATATACTTTCTTTAGGACATGTTGTGGTTTTAACTGCAATAAATATAAAAATAGAAATTGCTATAGTATTCATATTTAAGTGTATAGTTCAGTATTAACTACATTTATATTTTTTGTGTAACCAATTTCCAAAACTTTTATATCACAACTTTTAAAACAACAAATTTCTCTTTCTTCCTCCCTCTAGCTCTCATAATCACCATTCCACTTATTTACCTACAAATTTAGTGTATGCCTCAAGTATGTAAATTTATAAAATGTATTATTTTATTAATGGATTCTACAAAACTTTTATTTTTATTTTAATGATTTATTTTGAACATTATAATTTACAAAGTACACACTTTTTCATAATACAGTTGCTTGAAAGATTCATTGTTCAGCACCAATCCCACCACCAATGTGCCCCCCAAAAACCACCAGAGACCCACATTTCCCTCCCACCCTCCATTCCCCTCCCGATGCCTGCTCACTTAGCCAAAATCAATTATGTTGCTCCTTAAGCTTATATAAGGGAACAGGAATGATAAGGTCATGCCTTTTTTTTTTCTAGGCAGATGTGTGGGAGTTTGGCCAGTTTCTATTCTTGGATTCACTTTCTGGGTTTCCAGAACACAGTGGTTTTCTATTGACAATCCTAGACACACCATCACTACGGCTACTGACAACACTTGTTTCACTTTTATCTCAATGTCTATTTGAGCTTTTCCTATTCATACACTGAACAATCCATTCTATATTGGTTTTTGGAGCTAATTCTCTAAATATGATAGATGAACATGGTGTTAGACAAAAGTCAATGGAGATCCTAAAATCTCCATTGTGCCAACAAAATGTATTTTTATGATTATCTTTTCATTTGGTATAATATACTCAAAGTTCATCTTGCTCATCATGAAAAGTTCATGAAAATTTGTACTGTGCCATAATTTTCTTTTAAAAGAAGATTATTCCATTCTTATCACTTGTCTTCCCATTGTTCATTGATTTGCTTGAGTGGGCGACAGTTACGTCCCCATTCGTTGGGAATGAGACCCATTATTGTTACTGTTTTTGGCATAGAGAATATACCATGGACAGTTTGCCAGGCTCTGTCATGTCTCTGGGTTCATCCTATGGGACCCAGCCTTTTCTATGTCAGTCCATCAACCATCCAGGGTCCATAGGGCAGAGCCCTGGGTATAGACAAGCCTGTCTCCTGACTGCCATCTGCTGACACAGCCAGGCACCACAGCCACACCTGCAATACCTCAAGGGGCAGGAAATATTCCATTCTATATTTCTATATTCATTCACATGAGTTTTTTCTTTGTTTTTGTTTATTGTGAATTATAGCACTAAAATATAGCATTTACTCCTCAGCTATGTTCAGAGAGTGATGTGGTATTAGAGACCAAACTCAGGGTCTAGTATGGCTAGTGAAAATCAAGAAACTCCCTAACCACTCTGCTATATATATTCTCAATAAATTATAATATGTAGATCTCTAAGAAAATGCATTATAGTACAGTGCACTTAATATAAAATAGCACATAGGTTTGAACACATAGAGAATAGCACATACAGAAGAGAAGAAATATTGGAAGATGCAGCAAAAGCCAGGAAAAGCATTAGCAACACCCGCCTTTTCTTAGCCAATTATAGGACCAAGATAACTGCCCTCCGATGTCCTGATGGATCTATCACATCTTTAAGAAAGGCAATGGACAAGATTATCCATGACTTCTACTCAGATCTCTTTAATAGCCACGTCCACAAGCCTACATACCAAATTCCACAAGATGGATATGTTGTTCCCAACATTCTCCCTTCTGAAATCCGACATGCCATTTCGTCGGTAAAGAAGGGAACAGCACCAGGCCCAGACAAAGTCAGACCCGATCACCTGAAGAATCTGCCATCAGTACTCATTAATACACTGGCTCGGCTCTTCACACGTTACCTATCTGAATGCAAGGTGCCCTCCCAATGGAAAACCAGCAGGACAGATCTACTGTTCAAGAAGGGAGACATTCACGACATTGGCAATGATCACCCCTCTTGTCTGTTGTCTGTCATCTACAAACTGTTCACTTGAGTAATCCTGAACAGGATTGGCAGAACATTAGATGAAGGACAACCATGCAAGCAAGCTGTCTTCTGAAAAGGATTCAGCACAATCGACCATATCCACACTGTAACCAAGCTCATTGAGGTTTGTAGGGAGTTCAAGATGTCACTTTGTCTCACGTTCATTGATTTAAAGAAAGCCTTTGATTCTGTGGAGACCGAAGTGGTTATTGAGGTCCTAGCCAAATAGGGTATTTAAACCAAATACATCAAGATCCTTCGTGAGCTCTATTACGGATTAGCCACCAGGATCTCACCATTCTCTAAGGAAGTGATCATTGATGTCAAAAGGGGGGTTTGGCAGGGTGATACCATTTCAGCAATACCCTTCAGTGCCACCCTCGAGAACATCATGCGACAATTAGAATGGGGAGGAATGGGAGTGAAGATAGACGGTTGGCAACTATACCACCTCCACTTTGCCGATGGCATCATTCTAATAACACCAAACATTAGACAAGCGGCACAAATGCTGGTTGACTTTGACCGAGAATGTGGAAAGATAGGTCTACAGCTGAATCTAAAGAAAACTATGTTCATGAAAAATGAGCTAGTTCCGGAGGCCCCATTCACTTTCAATGGAACAAACAACTCTGAATGCAGCAGTTATGCGTACCTAGGTCGAGAAGTCAATATGATGAACGACCTAAAATCTGAGCTGCGTAGGGAGGAGGAAGAGAGCGGCATGGACCGCCTTCAAAAGCATCAAAGAAATAGATAAAAGGACAAAGAACCTCGGCTCTGGGCACATCTCTTTGACTCCACCGTTCTCCCTGCATTAACATACACCTCACAGACCTGGGCCCTACAAAAGCAGGATGAGAACGCTATTCGGTTTCCCAAAGAGGAATTGAAAGAGCTATGCTTGGAATATCACGCCTCACTCAAGTGAGAGAAGGAATCCAGAGTTCCGACCTCTGTCACTGTTCCAAGTCAGGGACGCTGTCTCATTTGCCAAGCCATCAAAAATCAGATGAGCTGGACATGTAATGCGATTTGGAGACGACCAGTGGACTAGGAGCCGTTACCGACTGGATCCCAAAAAGATTGTCAAAAGATCACATGAGGGGCCCGAGTGATAGCCCAGCGGGTAGGGTGTTTGCCTTGCACACGGCCAGCCCATGACAGCCTGGATTCGATCCCCAGCATCCTATATGGTCCCCGAGCACTGCCAGGAGTAATTCCTGAGTGCAGAGCCAGGAGAAACCCCTGAACATTGCCGGGTGTCACCCAAAAAAGAAAAAAAAAAAGAAAGATCACGTGGTTGCCCACCTACAAGATGGTCAGACTTCTTTGTCAAGACCCTGAACAAACGGTTTGACGCTCTTCGTATTCCTCAAGCAACAGATGCCATTGGGCTACACTGGCACGTGATAGGGTCAAATGGAAATGTTACTGGCACCCGCTCAAGCTAATCGATGAACAACGGAATGTCTAGTGATCTAGTGATAGGTTTGAACAAGGTAGAACCTATTCACTGCCCATAAGGAAATAACAGTATAGGTGGAGTAACTATGAGAAGTATAGTATTAAAGTTGTCACATGCCTACTTAAAACAAGCCACTCATGAAAAATCTAAATGGAAACCTAATGGTTCTTACACATTCACAAAAGAATGAAGAGATTATTTCTCTAGTGACATACACCCCACCTAAAATAGAGAACGGTTATTCAAGCAAAGATAGAGAAATTAGAGTTCAAGAGAGATAGAGAAAAAAAAGTACAAAGGTTACTGGCAGGAAGCAGATAAATTCAAATGATTCATTCATTGCTTTCAGTATGTAGAGACGAAATAAGAAAAGTCATCATAGTAAATGGTGGCATAGCTCCCAATCATTTGGTCTTTCCACAGTTGGATCCCTCTAGACTAAACTAGAATTAACTAGTAAAGACACAAAACAGGCACAATACAGTGTCATAAAATTCATGGAAGCCATTTTCAGAGCGGCCTAAATGCCCAGCACAATAAGAAAACACATGGCATGCAAAAGACAAAGATAGAAACAGCTTTTTTTGGCTTCTGACAAGTTGACAGACTGTAACATGTCAGACAGATAAATTATATTGTTCAATAATTTTTCATGTGTTTCTCCCTCATACTCTTCACCAGATTCCAAGCTCCCTGAGTACAGAAATAATGTCTAAATTAAATCTATACTTCTTTTAAAAAATAGCCCAGAGAAGACACTGTCGATGTTTTACATTATTTTTCTCTGGTGAACAGCAAGCCTCTACCATGATTATTTACATATTACACACTTTGTTAACATTTGTCAAGATTTTGTTGTCTTTGACCTCTAAAAATGAAATTAAAAAAAACTTTCAAGGCAGACATGAGTTAGTATATTATTCTTGCTTAAAACAATTTGCCGAGAGTGAATTTTATCCCTCAGAATATAATAGCTCCATTGTTGTCAGGATGGTGTGAAGAAATACGTATTTCCATATGTATACTAAATTGATGTTATTTTCCCATATTTCCTACTGTTTTATGAAAGAATGGGCAATGTATTTTTTACAGCATAATGTTTTCTTGCTCCTTTAGACAAATTCCAAGTCAGTAGGAAAATCATTTTGTTATTTGTTTAAAATAATGTACATATTGGAGTGCATGCTTCATATGTAAGGTTTCCAAGTTCCAATCCAATTGACCCTCTCAGTACTAGAGGAAGTGACCTCGAATGTCATTGTGTGGTGTGTACTCCTCTAAAATAGAGTATATATTTTATGATGTATGCTGAAGACAGAGATTTACTCAAATGTTTCAGGTGCTTTTGAGACCACAAGGTAACTCTGGCCATTAACATAAGTTTACAAACTGAGTTTCTAAGTTTAGAAACTGACTCAGATACACAGGGTGGAGCTGCTGCCAGCTCACCCTGTGCCCAACTGATCATGAGGCATCCAGGAGGGAAGATGGGTTAAAGCTCTGGCCCGCCATCCCTGCAGAGCCTCACAAGAAGCCAGAGGAACCCCCCCATACCATGACGGCCACCATTTTCAACATCTAGACTCCATAGCTCCTCAGAGCTCCACCCAACAGAAGAGCAGATTATAAACCCGGCTCGTCAGAGTCCCACCCTACAGCAATCTATTTCATGCCCTGGTATGTCTGATCAAGAGACTCAGATACATGGGGCAGAGCTGCTACCAGCTCTCCCTCTGCCAAGGTGATCATGAAGTGCCCAGGAGTGAAGGGAGGGTTCTAGCCCTGGCCTGTTATCCCAGCCACGCCTCCCCAGAAACCAGAGGAACCCCCCACACCATGAGGACTGCCATTTTCATCATCTGGACTCCACAGCTCGTCAGAGCTCCACCAAGCAGAAAGGCTTATCTTTCCCTGTCTTGCACTGCTACTTTGCTACCATGCTTTTCATCAATAAATGCACGGGATGAGAGGCTACTATAAGAGTATCCCTCCTGCACAGCAGAGCCTGGCAAGCTACCCGTGTCATATTTGATATGCCAAATATCAAAAATCAGTAACATTTATAGCCCTCATTCCCATGACCTGTAGGAATGGTTTGAGGCTCTTCATGTTCCTGGAGTGAGCAGATGTCCTTGGGCTATATTAGCATGTGACAGGACCTATGGAGATGTTACTGGTGCCCACTCGAGTAAATCAATGAACAATAGGAAGACAAGTGATAGATACTGAGATAATTCCCAATTTTCTTTAATGGGAACAAAACAGGCAATAATAATTCTTTGCTCTTATTTAATCCAGTTTTCAAAACAGGATGGATGGATGGCACAGAGTGGCTTGCCTAAAATTTTTATGTGTTTGCTAATTATCTATCTATTGCAAAAAACAAAGCCTATATATCTATATATGTATAAATGTGTGCAATGTGCACATAATGTATATATAGAAATGTTTATCGGTACATGAGTATATGTAGACATTCCCTTTGTCTGCTTACTAAAGGTAGATAGATAAAGAAGTAGATGGATTGATAGCGGATTGGTAGACAGGCAATATATAAATAGAAATAAAGATCTAAATATATCTAGGTCTATATATTGATATCAGAATATAAAAATTAGCTATAAATAACAAAATATAACAATATCATGAAAAACAAATTCTCTTTTTGCAGCAAATTTTCTTTTTTTAATGATTCAAATATCAAGAGAAAGGAGGATGCAGTTATTTCTACTCTTAAATCTCAGATGCTGTTTATTTCAGGTACAAGTATTAAATAAGTATAATGTTTCAGACACTGTAGTAGGCTCTGGGAATATAGTCATGCATAAGACAGTGACATCTAATCACAGACCCAGACCATGCTTTAGATCTATTATAACCTTTATCTAAATCTTGGGGAAGATTAACATATGACACACATAAAGAGCAATTACTAATAATTTCTGTCCTTGTCTGTGCCTTAAGATAGAGAGCTAAAACAATTTTTATTTGCATCTTCTTAGATTAATTGTTTCTATTGGTTTTAAGTAATGTAGACAGGGAAAGCACAAACACACAAAATTCTACTTAGAAGTATTCAACTAAATTTCTTTTATTTCTAAATCATCCCTTGCCAAATGTCCACATCATCTTTCTCCTTATGCGAGTCTTTCATTGACTCCAACCTTCCTACATGCAGGAAAGGAACTAACATCAAGTTTTCACTAGTTTGATCCCACATTAGACCATATCTTTTTTTTTTCACTTTTTAAAAAATTTTTTTTTTATTTTTACAATTACAAAGATATACAATTAAAAAGTTCATATTTGAGTTTTGGTCATACAGTGTTCCAGCACCCATCCTGCCACCAGTGCCCATTTCCCACCACCAACGTCCCCGGTTCCCTCCCCCTCCCCAGGCTCCTCCATGGCAGGTTCTTTATTTCTTTCCCTTTCTCTCTCTTTCTCTTTTCCTTCCCTTCCAGACTATGGATTACAGAACATACATTAAAGGGTTGTCATGTGTATCTTTTTGCCTCTAATGCTCAGTTCTAGGTTGGTATTAGTACTTTCGACAATTGTTAGCACACTGTTCCATTTTCTGTCTTTTTTTTATTTTTTTTAATTTTTTTTTAATTTTTTTATTATACCACCGTGGAACATACAATTACAAAGGTGTTCATAATTGGTTCTTGGTAATACAGTATTCCAGCACTCATCCCTCCACCAGTGCCCCATTTCCACCACCTATGTACCCTCCCCTCCCGCCCCCAGGCCACCTTAATAGGAGGTACCCCAGTTTCCTCTCTTTCTCTCTCTATCTCTCTCTGTCTCTGCATCTCTCTCCCTCTTATTTTACACATTGTTAGACCATATCTTTTATACCTCCCTTGATGGTAGAATTTTTACAAGTCTCTGTTTTTAAATAAATTCTTATTGTAAAGGGTCAAGTTTGGTTACATACTAGGTGGAAAAAATATACCTATACTTTTAGAGAATGACTCACTTCACAATTAATCAGCTGATGTGTAACTGGGATTTGGTTTCAAGGGAGGTAAAGAAAATAAAAGTCCTGTGTCCTTCTGGGAAGTAAAGAAAAAGTCAGTCAAGGAATTATAGTATTCATTTCCTGATTACTATTATTTTCTTATCCATCATAATACTGTGGCAGGAATGATCATAGAGCTGGAAAGGAATTTGCCTTGCTCATGACTGACCTAGGATTGATCCCTGATATTCCATAGAGTGCCTGGAGCCCCAACAGAAGGAATTCCAGAGCCCAGAAAGGAAGTGACCCCTTAGCATCACTCAAAACCAAAAACAATTAGCAAAATCATAATACTAGTCGATCTTTGCTTTCAGATTCTTAAGAACAATTTTGTTGTCCCAGAATCCTTTTTTTAGTCCAATTTGTTTAAGCAACAAACTTCTCCAACCACACTTTTTAATCTCAGAAAATGTGAATAAAAAGGACTTATCACATCATCCTTTCTTAACTTACTCCTTCATGTGTGTGTCTTTTCTCATACTTTGAATTACATTTTTTATTTGTGAGCTGGTGGCCTTCTTTTTGGTTTTTAACCCGTGATTAAAAAAAGTTTTTCTTTGGGACAGGAGCAATCGTCAAGTGGGTAGGGCTTTGTCTTGCATGCAGTCAACCCGGGTTCAATCCCCGGCATCCCATATGATCCCCAAGCACTGCCAGGAGTGATTCCTGAGTGCAGAGCCAGGAGTAACCACTGAGCATCACCGGGTGTGATCCAAAAAAGAAAAAGAATTATCTTTATGACATTCCTCATAAAATATGTTTATAAGAGTACACAAATGTACAATTTGAAAAAAAATTAGTGAATCACCTAGAGATAGACCATTAAAAAGCTAATTAGTTAAGCCTTCAGTGTGTGTATTGCAAACCACTATGTCAGATATTTTTTACAAAACCAAAAGGGAGACAAATTTTTAAGGTACTCAAGACATTTTCTTGGCAAAACAAAGAAAATTGCAAATTCTGATTTGGGACTACAGGGTAATTTGTGCAGTTAATAATTGACTTAGATACTTGGTAACCTGTTTAAATTTTCTTAGCTGGAAATCCCCTATGAACAATTAAAAAAAATAAAAACATTTTTTTTCAAAGAGGAGGTCAAGTCATATGGCAGTCATTGAAATCATATGGTCAATGATGTTTTTAAAGTAATCTGTATCAGATCAATTCTTAGAAGTTCTTTTCTTAGAAGTTCTCAATTTGCTAAGAAGTTTTTGAATTTCATTTTGCATCCATTGAAATGATCAAATATTTTCTTACTGTTATCCTATTAGTTTGACAAATTTATTGATTAAGTTTTGAATATTTAAATCAATCATTAACGACTAAAATAAATTTAACTTATTTATGGTCTGCTCCTGTGCCGCTTGACCCACATGGACCACCCATGGAGTTTCGGAGGGCGGCAAATGGCTCGACCCCTGACAGAGTCCAACATAGCTCCTACGGTTGGCAGAACACATGGGGAGGGGGGGTAGCTGTGCTGGTCAGACTTGGAGCAGGGATCAGGACTCCTTCCCTCCATCCCTACACCTCCATATCCCATTGGGCATGGCTATGAGCTGGCAGCCATCACAACCAGCAAAGCCGGACAAGAGACAGACCAGTCCACAGCTGCACCGGCACCCAGCCTCTCCATGGCCATGCAACAGGCTTAGATAATAATGAAGGTTAGCACCAGATCCTTCCCAGTATCTTTCACATTTATACACTATAATGATCATTGTACCTTACCCCCTACTTTTAGACATATTATTATGTTTGAAAGAACATAATAATAATTGCACGGCAGAGCCTGGCAAGCTACCTGCGATATATTTGATATGCCAAAAAACAGTAACAATTAAAGGGCCTCATTCCCATGACCTAAAATAGCCGCCAATGTGGCAGCTGAAGAAAAAAAAAGATAAGGAAGGGAAACATATAAAATCTCAGGGACAAACTAGGCTACCAAAACGAATAAGGACTAAAATGACTGCACTTTCAATGCATGTATATGGACCTCTGAAGCATTCATCGAAGACCTCATGGTGCAAGCACAGAAGATCAAGTACAACATCGTTAGACTGACTGAGACGAGAAGGCGTCAATCACATCACACCATTTTAGACACTGGAGAAGAACTGTTCCTTGGAACATGCAACAGTAGAGACTTCAGTGGTTGTGTGTGTCCTTGTCAATATGAACTTAGCCATGAGCATTGATTCATTCAAATCCCTAATCATCTGAATCAGACACTTAAGCTTGAATAGATGTGGCTCATTGTCACCAGTTTCTATCTTTGTTGTCTATGGACCAACATCCAACTATGATGAAGAAGAAATTGAAAAATTCTACATGGAGCTGGAGAAGTTCTATGAAGGAGACCACACCTTCTACAAGATCATTGTTGGTGATTTTAATGCTAAGATAGGACTGAGAAGGTCCCCAAAAGAATTCTACATCAGGACTCATGGCCTAGAATAGAACGAACAGGGTGAAAGACTGTCTGAGTTCATCATGTCGACCAAGACCATTCATGGTAACACACAGTTCCAGAAGGCTGAATCTAAACATTGGTCATGGGAGTCTCCGGTGAACAGTTCCACAACAAAATTGACCACATCATATTCAATCTACGGTTTTGCCTGACTGATGTTGCAGTTGTCCCAAAATTCCAGAGGGATCAAAGCACCGACTCCTTTGTGAAAAATTCTACTTCATGGAACAGGGAGAAAGGGCTGCAAAGTTTAGGGAAGAGAACTCCCAGAACAACCACCAACTGGGAGCTCTTTGACACTATTGTGGCAACATGGGAAGATTCCTTCACTAACAACATTGACGAGGAATACAATCGACTGGTACAGCACCTCCATGAGTGTGCAAGGAATACTGAAAGTGAGATTGTGTCCAAATGGAAAACCAGCAGGACCATTCTGTTTGTACAAGAAAGGCAACATTCATGACATTGGCAACTATAGCCCTATCTGCCTGTTATCTGCCATCTACAAGTTATTCACTAGAGTCATCCTGAATAGAATCAGCAGAACACTGGACAAAGGACAATCATGTGAGCAAACCGGGTTCCAAAAAGGATTCAGCATGATCAACCATATCCACATGGTGACCAAGCTCATTGAGGTTTTACGATAGTTCAAGATGCCACTCTAACATTCCTTGATTTAAAGAAAGCCTTTGACTCTGCTAAGACTGAAGCAGTCATTGAAGCATTCAAACTCAGTACATCAAGACCCTCTGTGAACTGTATTATGGATTCACTACCAGGATCTCACCATTCTACAAGGAAGTGGAAATCAATGTAAAGAGAGGGGTTCGACAGGGAGATAATATTTCACCGAAACTCTTCAGTGCCACCCTCGAGAACATCATGTGACTACTGGAATGGGAAGGATGGGAGTGAAGACAGATGGTTGCAACTACATCACCTTCGATTCACTGATGACATCATTCTAATAACACCAAATACTGCCAAATGGCACAAATGCTGGCTGACTTCAACCATGAGTGTGGAAAGGTGGGACTGTTGAATTTCAAGAAGACAATGTTCATGAGAAATGAACTAGTTCCTGATGCTCCATTTGATCTCAACAGAATGAACATTTCTGAATGCAGCAGTTATGTGTACCCAGGTCGAGAACTCAACATGACGAATGACCTAGCACCTGAACTATGCAGGAGGAAGAGAGCAGTGTAGAATGCCTTCAAGGGCATCGAGGAAGTGGTAAAGAAGATGAAGAACTCCGACTTCAGGCATAACTTTTCGACTCCACCATTCTTCCTCCAATAACATACGCCTCAGAGACCTAGGCCCTATGAAAACAGGGATGAGAAGGCTACTTAGGTAGCCCAAAAATGAATCAAAAGAGTCATGCTTGGAGTATCATGCTTCACTCAAGTGAAACAAGGAAACAGGGGTTCCAACTTCCATCAATGATCAAGAATCAAGCATGTTGTCTCATTTGCCAAGATGATGAAAATCAGATGGGCAGGACACGTAGTGCGATTTAGGGATGACCGCTGGACCTGAGTTGTTACCGACTGGATTCCCATGGGATGTCAAAGAACGCATAGCCACCCACCCACAAGATATTCAGACCTGCAAAAACCTAAATGAACAGTTTGAGGCTCTTCATGTTCCTGGAGCGAGCAGATGCCATTTGGCTGCACTTGCAAGCAACAGGGACAAATGGAGACGTTATTGGTGCCCGCTTGAAAAAATCAGTGAACAAGGGGAAGAGAAGAGATAAGTGATAAGTGATGGTCTGTTCTGATTCTTACAATTATCATTTTGTTGCTATTTTGGAAAGAGACAATGCCCAAGTACTACTCAGGAAGCTTAAGGGGCAATTTGGGGTTGTGTGGACCTGATAGTGCAGTTGTTTCAATTAGGATGAGCTGCTAGGATTCAGCCTGGTGGTATTTCGGAAATCGGATTTACATATTTCCTAGTATATGCTAGGCATGCACTCCAGCTTTCCAAAGTGTCACCCTGAAAAGTGTCACCCAGCTTTCCAAAGGGTCATATCTATTCATAATTTTCACACATCACTAGACATTATTTCTTAAATATGGTTTAGGACTTTTTTGTTTCCAAATATTCGCATAAGCAATTGGCCTATTTGCCTATATTTTGGGGTGCCTCCCCAACATTGATCAGAAACATGGGGTCATTCCTGACACTATTTGCTTCTTTGCTGCAGTCCTGGGTCTAAAAGTGCCTGAAGCCACCAGAACTTATTTTCAGCAGTGTTAGAGAGGAGTCAGATGGTACGAGGGGTCAATCCTGGGGCACCACGTATGTCATTCAGATGCTCAAATCTTTACAGCCATCTGCTTGACTCATTCTTTCTTTTAAAGTCTAGGTTTGGTTTCATGGTTATCCCGGATTTCTAAATTAAACTGGAAGGTCTTTCAGTCCCACTCTCTGGAAGAATTTGTAGAAAGTTGATATAATTTTTTCTTTGGTGTGCCAAAAAACCAGTAACAATTATAGACCTCATTCCCATGACCTGTAGGAATGGTTTGAGGCTCTTCATGTTCCTGAAGTGAGCAGTTGCCTTAGGCTACACGAGTATGTGACAGGACATATGGAGATGTTACTGGTGCCTGCTCGAGCAAATCAATGAACAACGGGAAGACAAGAAGACAAGTGACAGGGACCGGAGCGATAGTCCAGTGGGTAGGGCGTTTGCCTTGCGTGGCGGCCCATGCCGACCGGAGTTCGATCCCCGGCATCCCATATGCTCCCCTGAGCACCGCCAGGAGTAATTCCTGAGTGCAGAGACAGGAGAAACCCCTGAGCATTGCCGGGTGTGACCCAAAAAAGCAAATAAAAATAAGAAGAAGACAAGTGACAAGTGAAGCCTTAAAAAAATTTTACTTGTGAAGCCATCTGAATTCAATGTTTTTGTGTGTGTGTGTTGGGGAGGGTGGATTTTATTAAGGATTAAAGTTATTTAATGGATGTAAGAACTATTCAAACTTTCTATGTCAGTTTTGGGTTTGGGAAAGTTTTTTTTTCTATAAATATGTGGATATCACTATTTTTTAAAAATTTATTGGCACAAAGTTGTATTGCCCACTTTATATCCTTTTACTGCATCTTGGATTATAATAATATCCCATTTTTTAATCTTCAACATAAGTCATTTGTATCTTCCTTATTCTTTTAATCCATCTTTCAATTTAAGTCTCAGTTTAAAAAAATTGGGCTCTGTTTCTTTTATCCCTTTTAAATATATTTTTTAAAGTTTCCTGAAAGTATATTTTTTGTTCTTTTATCATTTACTGGGGTTCTTCCCCCATGTGTCTTGATATCAACTGTCTCCACACTGATTTTCTTTTCTAGACTATTTATTTAAGGTAAAAATTTCTTTCTCATCACAATTTTTGTAGACTCCTAAAAAGTTCAGTATGTTATGATTGCCATCATTTAGGATTTTATAATTTCCCTATTCATCTCTTATTTTCAAGATGGATAATTTAAAATTATATTACCTGATTTCAAGCATTTGGATTTTTTTTAAATTTTAATTGATTTTCACTTTATACCACTAATGTCATAGAACATACTTTGATCTTGATTTTCCAGAATTTAATATCTGTCTGGTGATCCAGAATCATTGTTAAAATTTCACATACAACTGAATATATCACATTAACTTTACCAGGTTATCATTTTGGTCATTTATCTTAGATTCTGCTCCCTTATGATTACTATATTTTGAGAGGGAGGCCACACCCACCAGTGCTCATGAGTTACTCCTACTTCTATACTTGGGTTCGCTCCCAGGCAGTGCTGTGGGTCCATTTGATTGCCATGACTGAACCCAGGCGTCCAGCATGCAAAGAATATGTTTAGCCCATTAATTATCTCTCCGGGTCAATTTTGTCTGATTTATCAAATAATAAGAAAAGTGTTATACAGTTCTACAATGGTTACAGTTATTATTGTTTACTTTGTTTTAGGTTTTTGACAGACTTGTTTATTTTGGAACTATGTTATTTGATATTCTCAAATTTAAGAATGGTTTATATAACTGGTAGCTTGGTCTTTTAAATATTTTTGAAATGCCATGGTTTACCTTTGTATTACATTATACTATTATAAATACAGCAGCTTTTTTTTTAGCTAGGAGATTTGCATTATTCTTTTGTCCATCCTTTCCTTTGATGTTTTCTGTGTATTTAAATTTAAGATGTGTCTCATACCAGTTTTTATTTTCATCTAATCTGAAAATCTTTCCACTAAGAGTTTGGGTAACATTTATATTGAGTGTAATTACTGGTATTTGTTTGATAGAAATTATCTTCCCTCTTGTTTTCAAGTTCCTTCTGCTATATGTCACTTATCTTTTTTCCTTCTTTGTTTTACTATTTTTTCGTTCTTTTAAATTAGTTATTTTACTCATTCCATTTTATATTACTTTGTTAGTTAAAAGTTTTTCATTAGGGGACAAGAGTGATAGCATAGCAGGTAGGGCATTTGCCTTGCATGTGGCCGACCCAGGTTTGATCCCTGGCATCCCATATGGTCCCCTGAGCACCGCCAGGAGTAATTCTTGAGTGCAGAGCCAGGAGCAACTCCTGAGCATTGCCAGGTGTGACCCAAAAATCTAAATAAATAAATAAATACATAGATAGATAAATAAATAAATTTTTAAAAATTTTGTTATTAATAGTAATCCTAGAAAAGTATGAATCCAGATTTATTGTATTTGATATAAATTGATTTTACTCTTTCCCAGATAACATTGCTGTTATAACATATTCACTATTCCTGTGCTATTTTATTTTATTTTTGTTTAAGGAATTGTGAGATGGAGTTCCCACTCCTAACTGCTTGGCAATGTGGTGTTTCTTGGGCCCTTCTGTGTTTGGTGGTACTTAGAGCAGTGAAGGCATATTTAATGAGACTCAAACTCAGGGCCTCATTAGTGCTAAGCACATACTCTACCATTTGAGATGCACTCCCCATGCTTCTGTGATTTTCTAAGAATTTTATCACTGTCATTGTATCACTGTCTTCCCGTTCATCATCGATTTGCTCGAGCGGGCACCAGTAACATCTCCATACTTCCTGTCTCATGCAAGTAGAGCTCAAGGGCACCTGCTTGCTCCAGGAACATAAAGAGCCTCAAACCATTCCATCAGGTTATGGGAATGAAATCTATAATTGTTATTGGTATTTGGCATAACAAATATGACACAGGTAGCTTGTCAGGCTCTGCCATGCAGGTAGCATATTCTTGTAGTCATCTCTAAATCCAGCATTTATTGATGAACTGCGAGGCCGAAATCAGCCGGGTGAGGCTGAAATTGGCCGGGTGAGGTGGGCTGTGATAGGCTGGTCTGCTGGGTGGAGTTCTGATGAGGGGGAATTCTGGATGTGGAAAATGGAGGCCCTCATGGAGTGGGTGGGGGTCATCTGGCTTGTTGTGAGTCTCTAATGGGGTGGCGGGCCAGGGCTAGAACATGCCATCCCTCCCGGCGCCTCATGTGCAGCTGGGCACAGGGAGAGCCAGTAGCATCTCTGCCCCATGTCTGTGAGTCTCTGCTCAGCATACCTGGGCGGATTTAAAAAATAAAAATTTTTTAAATCCGCCCAGATTCAATATCTATCTACATTTTATACCACGCAAAGCATTATCATTATCGCCTGCATAGTGAATATAATATTACTCTTTCATTATTTAACACTGATATTTCCTTTTCTTTTCTTGCTTTCCATCTAACACTTTATTAACCAATAAACATTTATTAACATTTTATTAACCAATAGGTCAGGTAGTATAAAAGTAGAAAATCTAGTAAAGAAACCATTTACTGTTGGGGGCCCAGATCCAATCCATAGCACAATCCTCAGCACAGAGTTGAGAGTAGCCTACAAGCACTGTGGGTATTTCCTCCAAAAAGAAACCATTTACTATTTACTCAGTATGTTAGTTTTAGCAGAACAGTTTTCTTCTTGTAAACTCCAATAAGGTGACCAAGAAGAATATCTAAAAATCTTTTATGAATTTTATGTTGGATTGGCCAGTGGATTGCTATAAAATATTGGGCATGCTTTTCAACTCATTTACACCCATTTCCCCTAACCATTCAGATGAGAGAATTAGATCACAAGAAAGGTGATTTTAATTTTAGCTTTGTGCAATAATAAGACAATTTTCTCTTTACCAGGGCTACTGTACCATTACTCAGATAGCCCCTAATTATTTTAATTATTAATTTATTTGCATGTAATTAAATTATAAATCAACTTAATTAAATTAAATAACATATTTAATTTTCTTAAATTATTTTAACACAATTAGAGCCACAAATGTAGATAACATGTACTTTTTGTTGTTGCCACTCAAATCTGAAAGTTGAACAAAAAATATTTCAATATTTTTCTAATTCATTTATTAAATAACATGATCAGTTAAATTTACTGTTGTCAATGACTATTAATTTTTGTCACGTTCCTGATTATATGTAATCAATTTGATTTTTTGTGTTCACTTCGAATGCTAAGCACACTTTCACATGCACACATGGACAGAAGGCAAGGTTTTCTTGTGTAGCATTTATTTTATGTTTCCAATTTTCTCAAGGGATGTAATAAAATTCTAAAAAAGTTGTATTAACTCATTTTAGATTAAAGAATAAACATTCTACATACCACCATGGGTGTGGAGCTGAAGAAAAAGAGAAAATAATTAGTATTAAGTTAAAGCAATTTCTTATATTACATTTTACCAAATCATCTTAACAGCAATAGAATGAGTGATGAAACAATATCAACAGGAAATCAGAATTGATTTGATTCATATATTTAAACCCAAAAAGCATGTGTAGAAAGAACAAGCGTTTTGCCATCACGAGCCAACAGTACTGTATTTAATGTCTGCCAGCAGAATTTCATTGCAACCCAGTAGCCATGTTGAAATAAAATTCTACATCCTGCCATATAGGAATTAAAATTCATAAGGAAGTACACGGAAGCTTTATATCTGCTTTAAATATTGTTCATTATTATTTCCTCTTATCTTGAAAACTGCTCAGAAATCTACTTATATTTGACTTGTTAAAGTTAGGCATTATCACTTTTTTTAAATTTTTTGGGTCATACCCAGCGATGCTCAGGGTTACCCCTGTCTCTGCAGACAGGAATTAATCCTGGCAGTGCTTAGGGGACCATATGAGATACCTGATAGAACCCAGGTCGACCGCATGCAAGGAAAATCACCCTACTCGCTGGATTATTGCTCCAGCAGGCATTATCACTTAAAAGTGAAAAGTAATCCTTATTTTGTGCCTATGTCCACATTTAAAGAAGTCACTTACTGAGGGAACAATTAGATTTTGATGAACTCACACAGAAAGAAAATTGTTAATGTTTTTTAAAAAGTTCTTCAAATCAATCTGCTTGTATTTGTCTCCAAATATTTTCTTTACCTAGCTGTTTTTTTTTTCATTCTTCTCATAGCATATCAAAAAATGTTGCCTTTATTAAAATTCACTTTGGAAGGTTAGAGAAAAAATATCAGTGATTTCAGAAATTGGGTATGATAAATGGAACAAAACCTGTCTTGGGTTCACAGTGAAAATCAAGGTTTCCAGATACTTCTTCAATATGTCCCCACCCTTCTAGGTAGTCCTTTACTGGGGCCACAAACATAGTACGGCAGGTAAGGCATTTGCCTTACATGTAGCTGATCCAGATTTGATCCCTGGCATAACGTATTGTCTCCAGAACCTCACCAAAAGTGATCCCTAAGTTTAGACTCAGAAGCAAGCCCTGAGTACCACCAGGTATGGCCCAATAATAAAAAATAAAAGAGAAATAGTCCTTTATTATGTTTATCATTTGCAGAGAAACAAAACATATGTTAATGGCATACAATTTGGGAAAATAAAAATCACAAAGAACAAAAGCAAGCAGTCAATGATATTTTACCTCATAGGTATAGTATTTATTATAGGTAACTTTCCTCATCCTAAATTCAAAAATATTGTAAGTATAGTTTTTTGGGGGGCTGGGGGGAATGCTCCTGGCTCTGTACTAAGGAATCACTCCTGGTAGTGCCTAGGAGACCATATGGATGCTGGGGATTGAAATCGGGTCTGCCATATGCAAGGTATATGACACTATACCCACTATACCATAAATAAGACCACTATAGCATTAATAGACCTATCCACTATACCATTACTCCAGCCCAGGTATAGATTTTTCACTCTGATTTTTGTATTGCATTATATAAATGTACTAAATTGAACTTCTCTATGTTCATCATTTAAGCTAGTTCTACTTTTCTCATATTTTAAATATATTTAGATGTACGCTGTCTTCTTATGATAAATTTCTTGTCACAGAATTAGGTTTATCTTTGGCATGGTACTTTATAACTCTAGATAGTTCCAAATTACTAAGAGGCAAGTTTTTTGAGCTCCAAGTATCATTCAAGAGTAGCTATAGTCCCTCAAATGCTCCAAATTTAGCAGTACAGTTTTCTTTCCATATTGCCAATTTTTGAAATAATTAAGATATTTGTTAGTTTCATGTATTTTTTTTCACAACTTATTTCTTGAAAGAAACAAGTTTACCTCTACCTTAGGGCAAAAGTTTAGACAGATGCTACATTCAGTGAAGGACAGATACTTGTTTCACTTGGTCATAATTTATCTTCTTTTCCAGTTGAATATGAGTCCATAGATAGCTCACTTTCTTGTACACGTGGTTCAGTTGCTTATTATGTCAACAGTTAGCTATCAACTCCCTCCTCTATTGAAAGGTTCTATTAATTCAAACAAGATCAAGCTACTGATGATCTTCTGAACAAGAATACTGAATACAGGAACAATGATTTGTCTGACGGAAAGGATTGTTGTGTACTTCATACAGAACTTGGGTCTTGAGACTCAAAATCATAGAATCCAAATATGCTGCAAAGATGTGTATCATTTCATTGTATTATGAAATAGAAAGGATAAAGACAAAGATCAATGGTGTTATGTATTCATCAGACAGTATAGACTCTTGCTTTCAAACTATATGTATAAATCAAGACCCTCTTTGATGATCCAAAGCCTCGACGTATTCTAGAGAACAAATACATTGTGAACAAGTACTTGACTTCCTAGTAGTGAGTCATGAACTGTTTTTGTACAAGCCGATGATTTTTTGTTCTTTCCTAAGATAAGTGTTCTTAAGACATTCTGCTGTGGTAAATGAAATCACATTATAGCTGCTGAGAAACTCCTGCCAGTTTATTCAATGTTCAATGTTCAAACAATGTTTATTGCCCACACACAGAGTGTACAGGTGAGGAATATAGTCTGCAGTCAGACTCAAGCACCCAGCTCCAATTCAGCTTCTCCGATGGCAATTTAGTCCATTTTCAATGCCTCAGTTTCCTCTCTAAAATGCAGGCAATTTGTATTCTGCTTCAAGAATTGTATTTACAAGGATTGACTAAAATGGCACATAAAGCAATGACATAAACAAATGATCTGTACATAGTATTAACTAATGGAATGTATCTACAGACCAAATATTTTGCACAATTTAGTTATGTATATGTAACAATAATTTAAGAGCTATGGCAGAGCCTGGCAAGCTACCCATGGTGTATTCAATATGCCAAAAACAGTAATAATGGAGCTCATTCCCAACGAATGGGGATATTACTGGCACCTGCTCGAGTAAATCGATGATCAATGGGAAGACAAGTGATGTAAGGATATAATGACTGAGGTCAATATATTTAGAGCATAATATGGTATATAAAACATGCGAGCAAGCGTGGCATAATTTTTAGTTCTCAGATTAAATATATCAATGTCTTAATTCCATTTTGTTCACTGTAATCTTTCCCACTGTAGTCTAAATGAACTTCTTCTTATCAAGTTCTACTAAAGTTTTCAATTAATTATGTACATGCCTACTCTTTCCTATCACATTCTAATATCCTTGATGCACATTTATCTTATCCTCTCTCCCCAAATATGCCTGATCTATTGGCTAGTACATAACAATTGCTCATTAAATGTTCATTGAAGGAGCAGACTTACAAAACACATCAGTATTTGTGAGTTGCATTTAGGAGCATCACAATCTAAGACCTATAGATATTTACATTTATCGTTTACTATGAAAGGCAGAGAAGTACATATATGTTTCTGATTTGCACCACTAGGACAATGTCTACAAAATGCATGGCACCAGTGGAGTTTTTGATAATGACTTAATAAGGCACTGATTCTCAGTTTCTACAAGCAGACTCTTTTAACCCTCTCTCCTCACTGTAAAAATCATCAACTATGCATTTTTTTTTAGCTTTTGGCTAATGCCAGGGATGGCTAAGTGTGGGACACCCTCGACCGCCCAGCGGTGAAGAACGACCACAACAGGATTCTTCTTAGAACACGCTTTACTGGAGCTCCTGAAGTTTGAAACTTAAAATGGCGAAAAGGACCCTGACCCTAGTGCAAGCTGCCTTTATACAGCACTGGTCGGCGTGGTCCGTTTCCCCAATGGCTGGCGCAAATGGTGCGGGTCGATGTGTCCACTTCCCATTGGCCGGCGCCAGGTTGTGCGAGCTCATACGAGCTTGCGAGCTGATGAAACATGCCCTAATTGGACAAAGCCCGAAATCACACCATGCCAGGGACCCTGCGCATGCTCGGGACACAGGGCAGGAAGGCAACGTGGCAGTGGGCGGAGTCAGTAACGGCTAAAGAGGTCCCCGCCCCCACCCCCCGTGCTAGGCAAAATAACTTCCTAGCACAAAAAGGCGCCCAACAGTTAAGTGTCACTCCTTGCTCTGAACTCAGGAATTACTTCTAGCATTGCTTGGGGTCTATATGGAATGTTGAGAATTGAACCAAGGTCGACCATGTGCAAGGCAAGTACCCTACCCACTGTACTATCATTCCAGCCCCAATATGCATTTCTTTACTGAATACATACTTCTTCAAATTTATAAAATAACTCAAGCATTAATTTTAAGACATGATTTACTCCCCTTGCACATCTTCCAGGGAATGAAGAAGTACACATCAAGTGTCCAATGATAACATCATAATGGTTTCTGGGTTGTTAAAATCAGATGAAACAGTAACCTTTGAGAGGAAAGTTACAGTCAATGTCACTATATGAATAAACATTGTAGTGACATGCTTAAGCCTGGTTTTACTTGTTATAATTATGTTGCCTGACTCTTACTACCACAAGTACTTCACTCATATTTTTCTTCACATTAACATTTACAGTGAAGGGGCAGCATTCCCCTTGGCTCACATCGGCCAAAATGAGTCCCTTTACACCCAGCAATATTTCAACAGTCACAGACCAGTGAGAGACCAGCATAAACCCAGCTTGCTATGGGCCTCAGCATGTTCCACCAGCCAACAGAACTGCCGTTTGAAATCCATCTGCTACATTTCATGGGCCTAAATTTTAACCTAGCAGGTAGTCACTGCACTTGAACTGAACAGAAAGAGCCAGAGGTTCTAAAGGGAAACATTCTTCAGTGCTGCTATGTGTTCTCTAAGACATGAAACACGTAAGACAGCACCATGAGGCTTATTTTTCAGTGCAGAAGCAGCAAAAAACAGAACATGACTCCCCACTCTTCTTTATATTCCAATGAGATTTGCTAGTTTAACCAGGACTGTAGTACAAAAGCACTTGTGGTTCATGTTATATTAATAGTGTAGCCTGATTATCAAAAACCATTACTCTTGGTTATCTTGCAGCGGCTGGACCTAGTGCTATAAGTCAGAGTGACTGCCCACACAGCGTTTGCTCTGTGCTTATGATAACGGTATTCTTAATGCAAAAGTGCATTTGTAAAATTATTGCCTTTAAAAGATCAGATTTGTTATAAATGAGATGTGATCATACAATTGCTTTTCCTGTATAAAAAAAAATTAAATACATAAATTAAATGTCAGTATCCTCCTTTGTCGTGGTTTCACGCTGGGTCAGTTTACTTGTGGCCAAACTCAGAGGTATGGGTTTCAAAGGAGATGTGTTGCTTGCTGAATCCTGGCCAAGGGCACAAATAGTAGCTTTTCTTCTCTTTCTCTTTGATGGTGCCTTTGGTGGGACTGATTGCAGATTCAACCCTTTTTTATGCTTGTTGAAGGGTGCTTTGTTTAGTTTAGTTTTGCTTTTAAAAGCAGTAATGATAATGGATCGGAAACCAAACCATTTCCCCATCGCTTCAATTCTTTGTTTTGAGTTCTTTGCAGAACTCCATGTGGCTCAGAGTGGCTGCATTCACAGCCCCTTAATGCTAATGCCACTGTGGTTGACTTTTTAATTTCACCCTCCCTTACTGTGACACTTTCGCAGGGTCAGGTTTTGTAGGGGTTTGTATAGAAGAAGCAGAGACAGAAAGGAAAGCAACTCTAATAAAGTCAAAGAACTCAATGTTAATGCTCACTAATCTCCTTCTCTAGGTTATACATTTCATTATACGGGCTTCACCAAGCGGGAATAAGAGAGATATGGCTTTACTTGGGAAAACACGAGGGACTCTCTCCTGTGCATCTTTCAAAGTTTCCAAGTTCCTTTATAAACAAACATATAAGGGTAAATATACAGTGCTCTCTTTTCCCTTACACTTTTCCTATTTGAACAGCATTTTAGAGTCCTTGATTGTTATAGACAGTTAAGCTTTTCAGCCCTAATTCATTAAAAAAAATATATTCATGACAAGTTGTTTGAAATGTGGTCCCTTAAGCTTTTTCTGTCTTTTAGAAACTGTTTCATATCGCTATCTAAGAAGAAAAGCCAGCCAAGATTTACATTTTAATTTAGTTAACCAAATAGTTCAGACTGTGTTCTCCAAAGACAAAGACTGGTCTGTAAGTGGGCCGGATTTTCCTGTATTTTATTGCTGTAATTTGCATGAGAAACACCAGATCCTGTATAATTGTTGCTTTGTTGTTGTGATCCGAGTAGCTGTTTCCAATGTCAATAATTATAACTTGAAATGAAATTTAGTAGCAGTTAGGGGTGGGGAGTGGAGGCAGTGCCAGCCAGTCAGAATTTCACATCAAACTAACCACAGTCTAGCCTTCTAATGTGATGTGTGCAGCAACCAGGCTTCAACAAAACTCCGTAAAAGTATGCAGAATAAGCAAGTCACTTGAGTCTAGCCTTCTATACATCTTGTGTATACATCTTGTGTTATGCCATTTTTGTTTGGTGTCTAATGAAGGACTTGCATGTTTTATATATGATGGCTGCTAATTGCTTCATTACCCATGCAAATCATGAAGGCAAACTGTGTCTTATCATAAAACCGGTAAGTAGGCCATTTAAAAGCGAGCTCAGGAAAGCATTAGTATGTCCATGCTTCCTTTGCTCCTGAATTTCTCTTTTTTATGACTTTGTAGAAAGTTGGAGCTTTTTCTTTGTGGTCATTTGTTCCTTTAGATTAGTCTTCAGTTAAGATAAGCATGTAATGGATGAAGCAAGGAGCTGTGTGGAGATTATTGCTGCTGCCGGTGCTCCCCTGCATCTCTTGGCCTTGCTGCGTCAGCAGAACCACCACTCCTTTGGCCCAGCTACCGACTCACCTGAAGGAAGGGCACGTTGAATGGAGGCAGAGAGATCATGGATCTGCCTGTGGAATCAAGTGCCCTCAACTGGACCTTGTCAACAAGGTACGTCCTACTGTGTTTACCACATAACCATCTTTGTGAAGGAACACAAAACCAACAGAGTGAAAAAATGGAAAATGAAAAGGGGGACTGGAAGGAGGACTGAACACCTTCCAAACCCCTGCAGAGAGGGGTGTAGCCACAGTCACTCCTTCCCTGTTCCTCAAAATTTGGAACCCCTGAGTGTCCTATTTCAGATAATTAACCCTTCACCCTGATGGAGGCAACTCCCTCTCATTTGCCTTCTGACCAACCTATACTAATCGGCTGCATTTTGTTGCTCTTCATGCTGTTTTCACATCCTGAGGAAAAAGGTCTTCAATGACGGGATTCAAAACACCAAGCCATTCTAAAGGAGCACGGAATTATAATGTTGCAATGCAGTTTTCCATAGGGCACCTGGCACAAGGATGGGATGCATATAAAATGGAAGAAGGAGGCATCTTTTGAGGAAAGATAATTCTAGACTAATAAGCGGAGGTAGTGTCAAGGTAACAAAGACATTCTGCCTATGCACTAATTCCTCACCACAGCTGTTGGAGTGTTAGATTAGGAGGCTGTCCACCTTTCCCAGGAATATTAAAGCAGACTGTCTAACCGCCTGTGTTTGTCCTCGTAGCCTCATTCTTGCTGCTAGCAGAGCATGTCCCAACTGTTGTCAATTTATCAATGTAGCCTGCACTGGTGGGCACAGTGTGAGCAGCCATTAGGACAGGTGCCTCGATCCATCACAGCCAGTCACTTATTCCACCTTGTCAAGGAAACTAAATGGAGCTTTTGGAGAAATGTAAACAACTCTCTAATGGACAATCAAAGCGCCACTTTCTGAAGCAAACACGAGGAAGAAATCTGACAAGACATTTTGTGGGAGGGGTGGATAATATTTAAGTGTTTTTAAAACGAACTTTTTAATGGTGGTTTTAAAACTGAGGCGGAGTGGTCATGAGAGGAAGTAAACAGAAGTAAAGCAATTAAAGAAAAGTCCTTCTTGTGGCCAAAGATTGAGAAATTAGGATTAGGAAGCTGTGACATGTTGAGTGAGAAACACTTCTCTGCTGTTTTGTGGGAAGAACGACAAAATGGATGAGGAAGTCAATAAAAAGTGAAAAAGAATAAGTTAAAGAATCGTAACAAAGAGTAAAGGCTTGCTATGAACAGTGTTTCATTAATACCTTTAAAGTTACAAATATATATGAAAAGAGTCATACATTGTCAAAAATTTTCTACCCAAGACCACTCTTCAGCAACAAAACCTAACTAAACAGATGGTTTTTCCGCTGTGTCTCAGCACAGAGAAAAGCCAGCTTTGTCAAACCAGAAAGGGAAGCAAATTCTTCACAAAGTGTACTGACTTTAACCCCTGCTTGGGGCCATTCTTAGCCAATCAACATCACTCTGCCAGGATGCTGTTAAGGAGGAACAATTTTAAGCTTGGGCATCCAAGACCTTGAATGTGACTTTGAAGTGACAAGGTAGCCAGTGCAAAACCCAGAGCACAGGTGTCCCTGGGACACATGCCCATTGCCTTTAGCCAGATGGACAGCCCCACAGCCAGCCAGCTGAAGCTTCCAGGGGTTCTTCCAAGATGCTTAGTGGCTTATTCATTCTGGAGACAACAAAGATTGGAGTTGCTGCCAATAGCTGAGTCATGGGGATGGAAAGATGACCAGTCTCAGAACTGAATGCAAAACAAAAGATAAAGGGATGCTCTTGGGAGAGATCACCTCCTGGGTCTCAGGTAGTACCTTCGGGTCATGAATTTATTGCAGCCTTGCTATTTGACATGTCTGAGAATCCATAAGATACTTGAGCTGTTGACATTGAAATGGACCCTGAAACTCTCTCACAATAGAATGCCTGCCTGAGTCTAGTTGGTCTTCCCTGGTTGCCAGTTACTTTTTCTCTAAGTGTCCCTAGTTTATGGTTCAACTGAATCTAGAGGTCAATATTCTTGTCACATAAGTTGAATCAGAGGTGGGTATCAGCCATTAAGTGGCAAGGGGCTGTGTGGAGAACCCCATTTCTCCAGTCAAGACTTCCTAACAGGCAGGACCCAGAAGAGGGTGGTGGTAACAAACTGCCATACCGAGAAGAAAGTGCAACTTTTTTTTTTTTTTGCTTTTTGGGTCACACCCGGCGATGCTCAGGGGTTACTCTTGGCTCTGCACTCAGAAATCACTCCTGGCGATGCTCGGGGACCATATGGGATGCCGGGGATCGAACCCAGGCCGGCATAGGCCGGCGCGTGTAAGGCAAACGCCCTACCCGCTGGGCAGGGAAGCCATCTCCAACTCAGTTTCTCCATTCAAGCTTTCCTGAACAGTGGATATTTCTTTTGGTGTCCAATGTGGTTTCCACTTGCTGTATTTGACTCTATTTGAGCACTTGAAATGTGACTGATAAGATTGAGGAAGTAAATATTTAACTTTAATTTAACATTAATTAATCTAAATTTAAATAACCCATATGGCTAGTGGTTATTCTTGGAAAAGACAGCTCTTGACCCATTTTCTAAAACAAGTTTGTATGCTGATGAATCTGATAAAGTTCTTTCAGAATTTTGCCACACACTGAATAAAACTCTCCACATATAGCTATTCAAATTATTGCGAATGAAAATTGAAAATAGGTGGATTTAGTGTCTCTGTTTTAAGAGTCACACTACCAGTATTTGATGGGCACCCATGATAAAGAGCTATTTTATCAGCCAAGCATGGAGAAAACTGTCCATCCTTATGGCAACTCTTGTTAGAAAGGACTGCACTAGGAACAATAAAGACACCAAGCAAAGAGGAACTAAAAAGTGTCTGGGGGTTAGGGGCAGAGAAAACCAATCAGAATCTCTAATTCTTTTTTATTATTATTTTATTATGCCACTATGAGACATACAATTACAAAGCTGATTGGTTTTCAGTCATACTGTGTTACAGCACACATTCTTCCACCAGTGCACATTTTCCATCACCAATCTCCCTAGATTGCCTCCCCTCTCCCCCAGCCTACCTCTATGGCAAGCACTTTTCCTGTTTCCTCTTCTATCTCTCTCCCACTCTTTCTATCTCTCTTTTTCTCTCTCTGTTTCCCTCTCTGTTTCTCACTCTCTCTATATCTTGCTCTCTCCCTCTCTTACACATTGTGGCTTGCAATACATACATGTATATCCATTTGCCTACATTTAATGCTTAGTTCTAGTCTGGCATTACCATTTCCAACAATTATTAGCACACTAGTCTCTTCTCTATCTTACCAAACCTCTGACTCCCACACACTTGTGGTCGTAGAATCTCTAATTCAACAAATATTTACTATGTACCTACTTTGTATATAGGTGCTATATCAAATGTTAGAGTTCAAAAGCTAAGTATGGAATATATTGCACTGTCCACATGAACCTTAGGAAGTAGAAAATATTTTTAAGAGGAAGAGTAATAATCATACTCCTCTACAGTATTACAAGTATAATGTTAAGTGCTACAGTGGCACAAGTGAAGTTCCATGAACCTGTCTTCAAAGGACACAAAAATTTTCCTAGAGGGAAAGATATCATAAAAGAGGCCAGGGAGGTAGATAGGCATTAGCTAACTGTATTAGAGCCTGTGACACACTTTGTGGGAATACAATATCTACAAAGTAAAGAAAATCTATGTCCCAGGGTGCCTTATAAGCCAAGTCAAAGCATTTGATCTTAATGCGAGAGCACTGGGGAGCAGCGGAAGAGTGCTTATGTTGTCGGGGAGGGAAACTCTGAGCATATAGGGAGATAAAGTAGGTATTTAAATAAAAGGTTTATTGATAACAATCATAAGAAAATTTATTTTCAATTACCCCCTACAACCCCCCACACCCAATCAGTACCATGATCCCATGATTCTATGGCCTGCAGTTTAAGAAGCTAAGGTCTAACATAGATGAGTTACAGAGAAAAGTTTTTAAAAACATATTTGGAAATTAGCACAGGTTTGGAGTAATGGTTCCATTAAGTCTGCTGCCTCTATTGAAGTTATACTTATTTACTTAATTTTAACCATCTGAAAATAAAAATGATGAAAAATAAGAAATCTTTATGTTACTCATTTTATTAATGTGTTTCCCATTGTATAATATGATTACTATCAGAAGAATATCGCTGGGATACAATAATATTGAAATTTTTTAAAGTCAGAAATCAAGCTTGTTTCAGTTTATCTACCACTTACATAATATAAGTGAATTGATGTTAAGTAAAACTTTCTGTTTCTTTGGAGAAATTCAAATAATTTTTGGTTGGCTCTAGTTTTGTCTATGTTTCCAGATGTGTGTGTATTCTCAATAACCTATACTTCAATTTTCCAAAAGAAATGCTGAATGCTAATAAAATTTCAGAATAATTCAGGCTGTTTCTCAATGATTTGCATATTAATTTAGCATGAATATTGTGAATTTTTATTATTTAGCTTAAACATCTGCATTACTTAATTGATCCTGATGGGGATTTACTGGTCACTGGTTTGTCTTATTTAAATGGAGTTATTTGGTTATCCCCAAATGCCAGGACTGAGAGAGTTGGGACAGGCCTGGAATAAAACCAAAAACATGGATCATAGTCATATATCATCTCCTGTCTTCCTTACAGATTTTATTTCTGAGTTCAACCACCTCAGAGATAAGACTTCAACCAGGAAATCAAGAGGTTACTCTGACCTGCAATCTACCAGCAAATCTGATCCCTAGACCAATCCAGAAAGTATGAAAACATCTGAACCCTGCATTACCCAATAGCATTCTATTACTGCCATCTGAACCCTAAAATTGCATTATATATCTTCACATTCATGGATGTAATGCTCACGGTTTTCATTATTTGTGAGTGACCCTGAATGGAGTTAATCACAATTGCACTCCTTTCGAGTATTATAATGTAACTAGACCTACAGCAATTATGTCACTCGCCCAGGGGGCCCCAGTTAGTAAATTTGCAAACCCAAGCTTGTCTAACTCCAACATGAGTGTCTTTGGCCACATTATCCTGCCTCCCAACAACATGGTAATTTAAATATTATTGAGGCATGAAATCCGACGGCTTGTTCTTGGGGCTAAGGCAGAGACTGCATTGTTTAGTTGGTGGAGTGCTTGGCTGACCACCCAGGATCGCATCTCCTGGGGGCTATATTGTTCTCCATTCCCTGCAATGAACGAATAAACAAAATTGCTTGGTATAAAATGCCACTGAAAAGTAAACTAATTGTTGGGACTGGTGCTAAAACTGCAAAGAGCTAAAGGATTTGCAAAGGTCTCCCTCAATGGTCATCTATGGTGCTCAGATGCAAAGCAAGCAGGAAACAAGGAGTGTGACTGTACCAGTGGGAAAATACTCTGTGAATTATTGTCTTCTGATGAGCAGGGTTTGTTATCCAGTCCTTTATAGCCTGGTGACTTCTACTCTGTGTGGATATGGATGTTGTAGATTTGTGATTTGTGTCTGACTAGCATCATGTGACCAGAACATAGATATCAACGTCATTCTTAGATACTGCATTAAACTTTTTAAGACTGTATATGTATATGCTCAGATATCAAGTGCTCTTCATTTGGAAAAAGCGTTAAAATGAATTTTCTAAATCATCTTTTAATTTAGTAACAATGAAAGAAGAAAGTTAAAATTTAGAGGTGGGGACTGGAACGATAGTCCAGCAGGTAGGGCATTTGCCTTGCATGCGGCCTGCCAGTGCCGGCCTGGTTATGATCCCTGGCATCCCACATGGTCCCCTGAGCACCACCAGGAGTAATTCCTGAGTGAAGAGCCAGGAGATACCCCTGAGTATCGCCAGGTGTGACCCAAAAACACAAAAATAATTAATAATAATAATAATAATAATAATAATAAAACTCAGAGGTGACTCTTCTAATTTTCTATATACTTGCCATTCTAATTCTGATCAGAAAAGTACCTGGTGAAGGTATGAAAATGAGATGATATTTCAAAATGAAGTAACCTTTTAGAGAATAAAAAAGCATCAAATCAGTTTACCAAAACATGCTCTTCCTCTTGTAATTTTCTCTCAAGTTCTATTTTAACTACTCAGGTCCCAAATTAGTCTTCGATCTTGGGGACTATGCTGTTCTGTTTACAGATGGAAAAGGAGAAGGTAGAAAACCACATTACTTTAAGAATTTCCAAATTAACATCTTCCCTTCTCTCTGACCAAACTCTGTCCTTCCCTATTCAGCTAATCTGTCTCGTATACAAGATTCCTGTTTTGATATTTATGCATCTGTTTATTTCATTGCATCCTTTTTTTTTCATTTTATTTTATTATTTTTCCCCAAAAAATTTTATTACACCATTTTAGACATACAATTGAAAGATGCTCATGTAGAGTTTTGGTTCTACAGTATTCCAACACCCATCCCTCCACCCAAACCCATCTCCCATCACCAATGTCCCCACCTCCCTCCCCCTCCCACACCTCAACTACTTGGCGGGTTCTGTATGTCATTTCTCTCCTCTTTATCTTTCCCTCCCACCAAACTTTCCTGCACATCGTGGAATACAGTGCATTAAAGGACATTACTGTTTCCACTATTATAATGGACCGCACAGCAGCAAGTGACTGTGCGACCTGGGCTCGAACTGGTTTTGCTCTGCTTATCTGGTCGTGAGGCAGTTTCCCAGCATCTGGACAGCGAAGATAGTGGCTAGTGTGGTGGACGAGTCTCATCCGGCTGCTTCGGGACCACCCAGAGGTGGTGGGCCACTCCCAAAACCCATCTGTCCTCGCGGGGGCCCCATAGTCAGCAACATCAGTCAGACAAAACTGTCGATTGAAGATGATGTGGTCAATTTCATTGTAGAACTGTCCACCAGGAGATTCCCATGTCCAACGTTTCGCTTCAGCCTTCTGGAACTGTGAGTTCCCATGAATGGTCTTGGTTGACATGATGAACTCAGATAGTCTCTTACCCTGTTCATTCCATTCTAGGCCATTTGTCCCAATGTGGAGTTCTTCAGCCAATTTTCTCGGTCCTATCTTGGCATTAAAATCACCAACTATGATCTTGTAGAAGGTGTGATCTTTTTTATAGAACTCCTTCAGTTCCGTGTAGAATTTCTCAATCTCTTCAAGTGTAATCGTCCTATCCGGTTTGTTAGGCATTCAAATGAATCAATGTTGATGGCCATGTTCGTGTTGACAAGGACACCAACGCCACCGACGCCTCTTTCTTTGCATGTTCCACGGAACAATTCTTCTCCGTGTCAAATACAGCACAATGCGACTAACGCCTCCTCATCTCAGTCAGACCAATGATGTCATACTTGATCTTTTGCGCTTGCACCATCAGATTCTCAATATATGCTTCTGATGCCAGCATACATTCATTAAAAGTACAGACACAGATACACCGGCAGAGCAGAAACCAACTTTCCCGTTGAACCCCCTGCATTCCATGGACCATGAGAGCGACTTCCGACCAGAGTCCACCATCCCGATGGAGCCTCGGAAGAGCCCAGAGAAACCCCCAAACCTTGCTGGCAGCGATCTTCACCATCCACACTCCGCAGCTCGTAAGATCTCCACCCAAGAGATTAAGCCAGTCTCCAGCCCGGCTTGTCAGAAACCCAGCCTACAAGGACCCATCCTGCAGAGACCCGCCCTTCAGAGGAGAGTACTTCAAGCCCAGGAATGCTTGAGCCACAGACACAGATACACCCGGGAGAGCCAAAATCAGCTTTCCCTGTTGCATGTGGCCGCTATGCAGCCACGTGATTTACCTCCAAATTACCATGAATATTCTACCCACCCCTCTGAGAGAGTCCCACAAGGTAATGAGAATATAGCACCCAGACGGCAGAGCCTGGCAAGCTGTCCAATGCGTGTTCGATTTGCCAAAACCAGTAACAAAAATGTTTATTTCCCTGACCCTGAAAGAGGCCTTAATATGGCAGCAGTAAGAAAGGCGAACAAGCAGTGCCTGATAAAATTTCAAGGCCATCCTAGGCTGTCAAAAAGAAGGATTAAAAAAAAATGACTGTCATGTATTTCACATTAAATAAATGAATATTGAGCATTTACCATGAAGCAAATTTGTTCTATGTTTCAGGGATGAGTACCTGAAAAAATAATAATAAAAAACCTACCTTCATAGAGTTTACATTCAAACTACCAGCACTTGGCAGATAAAAAAATAATAATATTAAATATCCTGCATTGCTCAAAAAAATTTGGCCCCCAAACATCAATAGGTTAAGCTGAGAAATAATGATGTAGATATACCTCATAAATACATATATGTATATATATACATCATATATATTCCTCCCCTTGAGGTGTTGCAGGTGTGGCTGAGTGCCCAGCTGCAACGGCAGGTGGCAGATAGGAGACAGGCTTGTCTACAACCATGGCTCTGCCCCATGGGCCCTGGATGGTTGATTTTCTGACATAGAAAAAAACTGAGTCTGCCCCCTAGTATGAACCCAGAGTCACAGCAGAGCCTGGCAAACTATCGGTGGTGTATTTGATATGCCAAAAACAGTAACAATAATGAACCTCATTCCCAACGAATGGAGAAGTTACTGGCACCCGCTCGAGCAAATCGATGAACAATGGGAAAACAAGTGATACAAGTGATATACCTCATGTTAAAAATTAGGTCAGGTTGTAGATTATATAACAAAGACATTTCCATAATTATACATGCATCAGTTTTTAACACTGGAATTGAAATACTAAGGCACTAAAGTGAACTTTGCAAGCCATGTCCTGATTATGCCACAGGCAACAAGATACCTAACTCAAATGAATTAGGCAAAAAGTGCTTTAGCTTGCAAGGCTAGAAATGATGGTGCCTTTCTTTCAGAGTTGAAAGAATGACCACATCAGCAAAGGCTCCAGGAACTGGAACCAGGGAGTTTCTGCTTCAAAGACTCTTTGCCTCTTCTTTCTGCTTATCTCATTTTGCTTCTTTCTTCTTGTCTCTGCACAAGGGTGCCTTGTATTGTGCATTTCTGCTACTACTGCAGGAAGGATTTCATCCAGTTGAAAATAGTCCTGGTTTAGGAACCCTAGTGTCAGTCTGACTGTAAACCAGGTATCTTAGTTAAGCTAATCATTTCTCTTTCAAATAATTTCCTTGGCCTTTCTCTGATTATGTGCTCAATCTACAGACCAACCTCTTGCTGACTACAGATAGGGTGCTATAATGGGTTAATATTCATCCTTAAGGACAGCAGTAGAGGAGTGAGGAGGGGTCCCACAGTGTTATTTTTTTTAGAATTCATTACACTACAATGAACGAACTAAGGGGAACTTTGAAAAGGAAGCAAATGTGGCATGAAACCATATGAGCCCTTAAAAGTTCTATAGCAAGGGATGTGAATTTGTATCCATGCTTGAAACAGTAATTTTAACCCATTTTAGCACTTAGATACCTAGTTTCGATATGCTGCTCCTTCCATATGTTTCACAATCCAAAAAATTTGAGGTCATATTGTTATGCACACTTGTCGCTTTGAATATTTCTCTTTTAAAATATATTTGGAGGGACCATAGAGCTAGAAAAGCAGGTAAGATGTTTTCCTTGCTCATGGCTGACCCATGTTTGACCCATAGGTACACGGCCAGAATGCACTGAGCACTGTATGGTGTAGTCCCCAAACAAAACAAATAAAATATATTCTGAACATTAAATAAGAGCTTCAAAGTAACTAAAATAAAAAATATTTCAGTGAACCAAAATATATTAATTGGACACTGTTAACATATAAAGATTTATATTGGACAAATGCTGTAAAAAGAAAACACAGGATATCCCCTTTTTTGCTTGTTTGTTTACATTTTTTTTTTGTCTTACCCACTGTACTATGTGTTGGGGCTCTGGCCCCAACACAGAACATACCTTTGAGCTTATAAAATATTGGAGATATAAGGGCTAAAAATCAGATGCTTTAGAAGTCCCATAATGGTATGAGGTGGGGTTAATCCTAGCATCACTTCCTGCCCAAGGGCAAGGACAAGTACTATTATATAACCTGAAATTATTTTTATCACTAGAGCCAAAGAGCAAACAGCCCTGATTTAACTTCTCACACTTTTGTTTCTTCTAGATGTGAAACCTTTCCTGCTGATTATCTCTTTCCTGCTAGAATTTCAACAACCTGGATTCCTCTAGTTAGTAACAATATCCACTCACTGTTGGGTGTGGGGCAGTGATTGTATCCATATAATATTGGCCTTTTGAACCATTGTGTGAGGCAATTAGTCATGTACAGTTTGCAGAGTTTAAATGGGAGGCAGACAGAAGTCTGGTAAATTCAGCCATGATGACACAGTATTAAAGTAACAGGAACTGTGTTTAGCCTAGTAAAGTGGTTATATTATCCATATCATGATGTATATCCTGTAGGTACAAAGAAATTGGAAGATCCTGACTGTGTCTAAGATGGTGCTCGACTCTTCCATAACTCTTTCAGCTAATCCTTCTATTACATCTCTCTTTTATAGGTTTGAAAACTATAATCTAGAATGGTTAAGTAATGGGACTAGCATTCTAGAACCTGGACCATTAGGATTTTAACAAAGTTTTTTCTCAGTCTGCTTTTTCATGCTTGTCCTTTGTTTTGGCAGTTTGGTGGAGTATGGCGTTTGGGCCACACAAAGCCAGGTTCACTATGTGTAAAGCAAACACCTTACCCAGATTATCTCTTTGGCCCATTTGTCTGTTGTTTTTAATCCTAAATTCTTCAGCTATTACTTTACCTTCCCACACCCCCATTTTCATCCTTATCCTTTTCCATGCTCCATAAAATATTACTTCTTCAAAATAAGCACTAAAAAGCAGTGCTTATCCTGAGACTAGACTCAGGATAGCAAAATAAATGTCTTCTTCTAAGTAACATCAAAACTATATAGACAACAAATTTTATATCCAACTTGAGAAGCGCTATGCTTCCATACTTTTTGTAAATATAATAATTGATTTTGGTAAAGCTTTCTAAAAATATAAACAGGATTCTTCCATTCTCTACATGTATAGCAATATTTTAAATAATAAAGAGGTTTCTTCCAGCAGAAAGCACACTTGCCCTCACCATCTAAAACATGCAGCTCCCCAAATAACCGGAAAGGAAAGGTGTAAGATGCAGATTGAAGGGTATAGTTTGTAGATCTCACTTATGTTTTTTTTTTTGCCTTTTGGGTCACACACGGCAATGCTCAGGGGTTACTCCTGGCTCTGCACTCAAGAATTACTCCCGGTGGTGCTCAGGGGACCATATGGGATGCAGGGGATCAAAACCAGGCCGGCAAACGCTCTACCCGCTGGGCTATCACTCTTGCCCCTTGCCCCCTCACTTAGTTTTTTTTTGTCTTTTTTTTTTTTTTGCTTTTTGGCTCACACTCGGCAATGCTCAGGGGTTACTCCTGGCTCTGCACTCAGGAATTACTCCTGGCGGTGCTCGGGGGACCATATGGGATGCCGGGGATCGAACCCTGGCCGGCACAGGCTGGCGCGTGCAAGGCAAACGCCCTACCTGCTGGGCTATCGCTCCGGCACCCCCTCACTTAGTTTTTGAAATAAAGGATGACTTCCCAAAATTGACAGGAGTTCAGAGCTTGTGTAATCTCCATTCACAGTGATTTTCTTTGATTGATGTGCCATTAATACTTTAATTGGCAACAGGTGCAGCTGATTGTTGGTTCCTACACTGAGAAATCTGAAATTGAACATAAGGTTCTGATAAATTAATAAACTCCTCTACTGCAAACAGTTGTTGCTGTGCACTAACTTTCCATGGAGTGCTGCTCCATCAAACACACTGAATTCTTTATGTTAAAAAGCAAAGTGTTACTTAATGATAAATTAAAATTACACAAAGAGCCACAGAAAGAACACAATAACTTCCCCCTCCCAGGGAAAAGGGAAATTGCTGGAAGGAGCAGAAGAATGTGATTTATGAAATAAATTGGTTCCCTTTTGTAGACCAAAGTGTTTTGTCTCTAGATTCCATATCATATTATTAAAACAATTTTGTGTTATTTAATATAAATGGAGGATGGGAGAATAAAAGATTTTTACATAAGGTCCCTTTTCCCCCAAGGTAAAAATTAATATTTAGTGGAAACCTAGGGGAAAAGATCCTGAAGATTCTAAAAAGATCCTAAAGTTTTATTTTATTTATTAACCCTAAACATGTTGAGCCCATGTATAATCATTTTGATGCAGAAAATAAAAGCTTTCCTCTATGGAGCCAGAGTTGTAAGTATTGATTACCTAAAATGAAATATAAATATTCACAGCTGTGGTAGTGAAGCTGAATGAGCTGTCCTGTCCTCAGAACCATAACAGAAGATGACTCATATAAGGGAGAAACAGGCATTAGCACTTCAGTGTCGGGGAGCCACTGGGGTCCCCAACAGTATCAGGACAGAAGTTATCTTCTACCGCCGAGGCTACCGGGCAACAGATAAAAACTCAGGAGTCAAGTGCAGTTCCAAAAGGCTTTTATTAGTACAACAAGCTCTACCACCGCAATCCCATATAAAGGAAGACCTCTAACTCTGGTCAGAACTTAGACCATACACAAGAGCCCAAGTCTCCTATCAAAGAGGATTCCACCAGAGAGAGTCCCACCAAAAAGGATCCCACCAGAGAGAGGGAGTCCTACAAAAAAAGAGAATACTTCAAGTCAGTCCCCTTATATACACAAAAGTAAATCTCACTTCAGGGAGGGTCCTGTCAACAAAGAACCCTAAACAGCTTCTAGATTGTAGAAGAGTGTAGAAAGGTGGTGCCACATCCTACTACAAGTCTAAACAACTGATTATACCAAAGACTAATCCCTTCTTCCGAGATTATCTTTATGTAAAACACTGGAGGGGCGCTGGTATAAAGTAACATATCTTAATTTCATGGGCTTCAGTAATCTAGATGGTACCCACAAGGTCATTCTTATTTGTTATCTTCACCAGGGTGTTTCTGAGTATCTTGTTCTCTGTATACAGAAAGAGTCACACTCGCCTGCTTGAGGACAAACTAGTATGATCCTTTCTATAATCTTAAACAATAGTCTCACGATAGCCAGGGTGGTATTCTCCTGGTAAATTCTAACTGTCCCATGCTGGGTCCAGTGGATATAAAGAGGAGCTTTGCCCAATGTAGATAACAAAGAAGTCTTAGTAGATGTATAATAATAAGTCAGAAGTTACTCATTCAGAGTCAAGGTGACTTCTTGTCACACCCTCCATCAGTGTTTCCATAGAAGAGAGATCTCATTGGTATGGCTGTTCTTCATCTAATGTTCTGCCAATCCTGTTCAGGATGATTCATGTAAACAGCTTGTAGATGACGGAAAACAGGCAGATGGGGTGGATAGTTGCCAATGTGTGCATGTCTCCCTTCTTGAACAGTAGAGTTGTAACCAACATATAGTAGCATTAATTCAAGGATATTCATGAAAAAATTTAAAAGAATGTAGGTTGTAATGTAGGAGAATGTTTCTCAAGCCAGAAGAAGCTATGAACACCACAGGATATAATAGCTCCTGCAGAAATTTGAAGTTAAAGATTTTCTTACCTTAAACTGGTCTTTGCTACACTGTGACTAATCTGAGTCAAAAACTGAGAGCCAGGGCTAAAGCAGAGAAGTGAAATCAGGTAGACCATGACAGGGGACAGGTGTCCGCAAGTACAGATCAACTGGTTGATCCTCCCCTTCCCTTTTCCCTCCATCCTGTACATTGTCCTTGGGATTAAATTTCAATGAGGCTATACTGTGGAAAGGAAAACAAGGATGCACTGAACCCAGGAAAATCATCTCAAGAAGTTTATTACTCTGCATCATGCCCATCTCAAGAAAAATATTCCCTGGCAGAGTAAAGGCCAGGATGCAGTCTTAACCACTCCTTCCAAAATGACTAGCCACTGTAGCTAAAAGTCCCACATGAATTAGTGGTGAGCTCACAGAAAAGAAAAATAAGACATCTGAAAAGCATCAGCAATATGAACAGTAATTTGGAATGGTCTACACCAAAGAGAGTTGAGTATATGTAATTGATGGAATAAGAATTTAGAGTAAGTGTGGAAAATGTCTTTATGGGGAGGGGGGGAAGGATAGTATAAGAATAAAGTGGGAACAAACACTAATTAATTAAGATAAGTGGTTATAAAAATTTAATTTTAGAAATTAAAACTGGATTGGTAGAAGAATCGGAAAAGACTGTTAGAAGAAATAAAATGATCAGATAAATATGAAGCATTGAAGCAAAATTTTAAAATTTTTTCAATAGGATTCCCAGTAGGACACACACACGAAGAAGGAGGAGGAAGACAAAGGGGAGGAGGAGGAAGAGGAAAAGGACAAGAAGGAAGAGAAAGAGGAAGAAGAGGAGGAGAGGAAGAGGATGAGGAGGAGGAGAAAGAGAGAGTAAGATCTCTCCTTTTTCTCTGTAAGGGAAAGATTATTAAAGACCTAGTGACAGAAAAGTTTCCCCAATGAAGAAAAGATTTAAAAACCCAATAGAGTGCTATTTAAGAATACCAAAGACCATGTCAAAATTCCATAGCTTACAAAGGACTAGAGCAGAGCAAAGAAAGGAAGTAAGAGTGTGCTGAAATTCTTGTCATGTTCAGAGGAAAGATATAACTGTTGATAGGCTTTTGATGTTGATGAAACTGCAAGAAATATGGCTATAAATAACTTAGAGGTATTCATTTTAGTCAAAAGAATAAAAATAAAATATGCAATCTTCAGAACAACAAAATAAAATTTGATGTATCTAGTGAAAAACTCGGGGAAGATAAAAAATAAATAGTAAGTAGAAATATTAAATTTAACCTCAGAAATAAATCCTAATATAAGAAACACTGCAACATTAAAAAATAACCTTAGCTATAGAAAAATACAAACCCACAGAACATGAGGCTGGAAATGGTAATACCAGACCAAAGAGGATTTAAATCATGACAAAAAAAATATTTCAAGGAGAAAAATGGTGTCAATAAGATATGATTATTATGAAAATATACCTACTGAATCATATAGCCTAAATTTTTTGTAAAATAAAAATATACAAACTACACACCAATAGTAGTTAAATCAGTTATAGTAATTGGATACTTAGCAGACCTTTCTCAGGTTCTAAGGGACCAGATGGATGAACATTAACAAGTGATGAGTCAGCAATGTGGCTCACGTGGTAAAGCACATGCCTTGCTTTACAAAGCACCATTATAGGGTTCTGAGTCACTATGGATAAACTCCTTACCTCCAGTCACCACAACAGAAAATGGTAGGAAAGATATGACTAATATTCTTACTGTTTCAGTTAATATCAATACATGTGGAAATAGTACTTGTAAGGAAAGAAAGATAAAACCATAAGGTGGTTTCACCAATCTCAAGAATTTCTTCTGACTGTATTTCATTAAATCACCCTTTAGCATTTCTTAATAATATTTGAGACAATGGCTTTTTGGTCACTATTGGTTACTGAAAGTTCACCATAATTAAGCTTCAACTGAGTTTCAGTAAAAATCTCATTTTTCTTCCCACTTTTCCAAAATCCGTGGAGCATAGAGATTTGCAGCAGAAAGAGGGTCTGACTTCCTCTCCTCTCAAAGCAGATTAGAAGTAGGAGGGAAGTTCAGTCAGTAAAACTTTTCCTGTCTTTTTTATTATAAGAACACCTCTTCTGTTGTCTAGAATAAGAACTCTTTCTAATTGTTTCTTAGAGACTGCTCTAATTTTTGTAAAATAAAAATATACAAACTACACACCAATAGTAGTTAAATCAGTTATAGTAATTGGATATACATTTGCTTCTACCAGCAGCACTTTTTTTGTTTATTGTGTGATGCAAAATAGCCTTTTTAACAAGATGTAGATGTAGAAAGACATGATGGGAAAAGAACAGCAAATATATATTCAAGAGAGAATATGAACGTCTCCAGAGTGAAAATAGTAAGAGAAAGGGGCAGGTGGTAGGGGTAGGTTGAGGGGGAGACCACAAGCTTGAAAGAGCAAGCATCAGCAGAGAGACGGACAAGTAAGCAAGATATGTTGTCTAGAGAGAAAGAGGGCTCCAAGAGAAGCCGAGAGTTTAAAAAGTCCCAAGGCCAGAGAGAGAGCACAGTGGCAGGACACTTGCTGGCAGCTAGCCGATTTGAGTGTTGGCATCCCATATGGTCCCATGCATGCCAGGACTGATTTTTTTAGTACAGAGCCAGGAGCAACATCTGAGCACTACAATGCTGCATTCCCACCCCCACCCCTGACCCTCACACACACACCCTTACCATCTGTAGTTTCTAGAATTTTTTACCTAGGACTTCAAAAATGGAAGACAATCAAAAACTCTCATATGACAATGATAGTTTGGAATAATCATTTGGACAGGAACTGAGTGAAAGTAGGTAAAGGGATACCTGACAATCTCTCAGTATCTGTATTGCAAACCATAATGAGAGAGAGAGAGAGAGAGAGAGAGAGAGAGAGGATAGAGAAGGAAATTACCTGTCATAGAAGCAGGAGCAAGGGTGTTTAGGGAAACTGGGCACATCAGTGTTGTGAAATATGCACTGGTGGAGAGATGGGTATTGGAACATTGTATGATTGAAACCCAGTAATGAACAACTTTGTTACTGTGTACCTCATGGGATGCAAAAAAATGAAAAAGAACAAAATAAAGTACAAATGGCCAAAAAATGGAAGAAAATATCTTATTATGGTTTTAATTTGAACTTAGTCAATAATTGAAGTTCAACACTTATCTATAAGACTGTGAGTCATCCCCATTGATTTTTTTTTATAAAGATCTATTTGTACATTTTGCTTATTTTTTCTTTCTTATTCTCTCCCACCTTGCTTATTTTTGGGCTCAGTGTTTTAGTTCTTATTAAAAGCTATCAGTCCTTTATGTATATATATAATCTGATATCAACCTCATTGTTTGATTTCTGATGTGAAAATATCATTCCCAATTAGCAGGCTACTCTTTGATTTTTATCTAGTGTGTTGCTGTGTAACAGATATTTAGATTTATGTAGTCCATTTATTTTTGCTTTTGCTTCTTATCATTAGAGTTGTGTTTATAAGCACTATCCCAAGTCTAAGTATTGAAGTGTATCTTCATATTTTCGTCTATGTATTTATAGTTTTAGGTTTTATATCTAAGTTTTTCAACCATATCTAAATTATTTTTGTGTTTGGTGTTAGTGATCTTGTTTCACTTATGTTCATGTGGCTGGACAGTTCCCCAAAAAATTTACTGAAAAGCCTTCCTTTCTTCTCACACACACCTCACACACACACACACAGGCATGCATGCACACACACATATAATATATATATATATATGTATGTATATATATATATATATATATATATATACCATCACTCAATCACTTGATCACTTAACATCCTGTTATTCATCAATTTGCCCCAGGACGCCAGTAACGTTTCCATTTGGCCCTATCACATGCCAGTGTAGCCCAATGACATCTGCTTGCTTCAGGAATATGAAGAGCCTCAGACCATTCATTCAGGGTCTTGACAAGTCTGACCATCTTGTAGGTAGGTGGCCATGTGATCTTTTGACGTCCAGTGGGATCCAGTCGGTAACGGCTCTAGTCCAGTGGTCGTCTCCAAATCGCATTACATGTCCAGCCCATCTGATTTTCCATGCCTTGGCAAACAAAACAGAGTCCCTGACTCTGGAACATCGATGGAGGTTGGAACTCCGGATTCCCTTCTCTCACTTGAGTGAGGCGTGATATTCCAGCATAGCTCTTTCAATTCCTCTTTGGGAAACCCGAATAGCATTCTCATCCTGCTTTCGTAGGGCCCAGGTTTCTGAGGCATAGGTTAATGCAGAGAGAATGTTGGAGTCAAAGAGATGTGCCCAGAGCTGAAGTTTCTTTGTCCATTTAGCTATTTCTTTGATGCTCTTGAAGACATTCCATGCTGCTCTATTCCTCCTGTGCAGCTCAGGTTTTAGGTCGTTCATCATATTTAGTTCTCGACCTAGGTACACATAAATGCTGCATTCAGTGATGTTTGTTCCATTGAGAGTGAATGGAGCATCTGGAACTAGTTCATTTCTTATGAACATTGTTTTGTTGAGAGTCAGCTGTAGACCTATCTGTCCACATTCTTGGTCCGAGTCAGCCAGCATTTGTACCGCTTGACTAATGTTTGGTATTATTAGAACGATGTCATCAGCGAAGCAGAGGTGATGTAGTTGCTGACCGTCTATCTTCACTCCCATTCCTTCCCATTCTAATTGTCGCATGATTTTCTCGAGGGTGGCGCTGAAGAGTTTCAGTGAAATAATCTCACCCTGCCAAACCCCACTTTTGACATCGATGATAACTTCCTTATAGAATGGTGAGATCCTGGTGGTGAATCCATAATATAGCTCACAAAGGACCTTGATGTATTGGTTTTGAATGCCCTATTTGGCTAGGGATTTGATGACCGCTTAGGTCTACACAGAATCAAAGGTTTTCTTTAAATCAATGAAGGTTAGAAAGAGCGGCATCTTGAACTCCCTACAAACCTCAATGAGCTTGGTTACCAGGTAGATATGGTCGATTATGTGAATTTTTTGGAAGCCAGCTTGATTGCGTGGTTGTCCTCATCTAATGTTCTGCCAATCCTGTTCAGGATGACTCAAATGAACAGCTTGTAAGTGATGGACAACAGACAGATGTGGTGATAGTTGCCAATGTCGTAGAACTGTCCTGCTGGTTGTCCATTGGGAGGGCACCTTGCATTTAGACAGGTAGTGTGTGAAGAGCCAAGCCAGTGCATTGATGAGTACTGACGGCAGATTCTTCAGGTGTTCAGATCTGACTTTGTCTAGTCCGGGTGCTGTTTGCTTCTTTACCAATGAAATGGCATGTCAGATTTCAGAAGGGAGAGCGCTGGGAATGACATATCCAACCTGCGGAATTTGGTACAGTGGGCAGGTGGGCGTGTCAATCAAAGAGATCTGAATATAAGTCCTGGATAATCTTCTCCATTGCCTTTCTAGAAGATGTGATCCATCCATCAGGGTGTCGGAGGACAGTCATCTTGGTCTCACAGTGGCATTGAGAATGCTTTTCCTAGCTTCTGCTGCATCGGCCAGTATTTCAGCTCTTCTCTCTTTGAGGTCTTCCTTTATTGCTTCGCTGCACTGCTTTGAGAGCTTGGATGTTATCACTTGGTTGCCTGAGGCTCACACCTTGCCACGTTGGCGAATGAGCTCGAGAGTTTTTAAAGACAAGTGTCCTTTTGTGTATTTCTCTCTCTCAGCATTCTTCGCACAATCATGGAGGTGCTGAATCAGTCGGTTGTATTCTTCATCGATGTCGTCAATGATAGCATCTTTCCATGTTGCCTCCATGGTGCCAAAGAGTTCCCAGTTGGTTGTCATTCTGGGAGTTCTCTTCTTATACTTTGCAGCCTTTTCTCCCCATTGCATGAAGTAGAATTTTTTATGAAGGGAGGCGATGGTCTGATCCTGTTTGGAATTTTAGGACGACAGCAACATCAGTCAGGCAAAACCGTCGATTGATTAAAATGTGGTCAATTTCATTGTGGAACTATCCACCAGGAGATTCCCATGTACAACATTTCGATTCAGCCTTCTGAAACTGTGAGTTCCCATGAATGGTCTTGGTGGACAGGATAAATTCAGATAGTCTCTCACCCTATTCGTTCCATTCTAGGCCATGGGTCCTGATATGGAGTTCTTTGGCCGATCTTCTCGTTCCTATCTTGGCATTAAAGTCACCGACTATGATCTTGTAGAAGGTGCGATATTCTTTATAGAATTTCTCCAGTTCCATGTAGAATTTCTCAATTTTTTTCTTCCTTGTATGTGGATGTTGGTATATACCATATATCTACTGGTGCCCTCTCGGCAAGTAGATGAACAATAGGAAGACAAGTGATATAAGTGATATACTATATATACATATTTATGTATATATAATCTACATATGTATATAATGCGTGTGTGTCTATGTTAAACATCCATATATCTATATACATGGGAGTATATCTTGGGGTTTTATTTTATTACTTTTATTTGCTTATATATTTTTCTAAAAAATTCTATATTGGTCCATTAGCACTGCTTTTTTATTGTATTTTTAAGTAAAACTGCTGCCTAAGAATGGTGCAGGTGTGGCTGTGGTGCTCTCGGCTGCATCGGCAGGTGGCAGACAGGAGACAGGCTTGTCTACACCCATGGCTCTGCCCCATGGTCCCTGGAAGGTTGACGTTCTGACATAGAAAAACACTGGGCCCATGGGTTGAACCCAGAACCATGGCAGAGCCTGGCAAGCTCCCTGTGGTGTATTTGATATGTCAAAAACAGTAACAATAATGGATCTCATTTCAATGAATGGAGACATTACTAGTCCCTGCTAGAGCAAATGATGAACAACAGGAAGACAAGTGACAAGTGACAAGTCAAAGAGCATGATGCATCCATTTTTTTCTATTGGCATTGCTTTAGCTATTTATATTTGTGTATTTTACTATGAGAAAATAGAAGTATTTTTTTTAATTTCCTTGAAATAGGCTAGTGGGATTTTTTGGTAGGTAGACATTGTGTAAATTACTGTACACAATTAATGTGTAACATGTAAGTTAACATGTACGTTAAACAATATTTTTAAAAGTTATTTCAATCCATCACAAAGAATATCTTTCATTCATTTGTGACTTCTATTTTCTTCTTTTAGTAATATTTTTCAGTTTTCCATGTATACCCCTTTCAACTCCTTTATTAAGTGTACACAGATATGTTATTCTTTCAGTGACAATTCTGAGATCGTCTTATTAATTTCTCCATCCTCTAATATATTATTTGCATTTAAAATGGAATATATTTCTATATAATATTTTGTATCCTGTCACTTGGTAATAACTTTTCAATTTCAAGAGTTAACACCTTCTATAAGGTCATAGTCGGTGATATTAATGCCAAGATAGGACCGAGAAGACAGGCTGAAGAAATCCACATCGGGACCCATGGCCTAGAATGGAACGAACAGGGTAAGAGACTATCTAAGTTCATCATGTCTACCAAGATTATTCATGGGAACTCACAGTTCCAGAAGGCTAAAGCGAAACGTTGGACATGGGAATCTCCTGGTGGACAGTTCTACAATGAAATTGACCACATCATCTTCAATTGACGGTTTTGTCTGAACCATGTTGCTGTCATCCCCAAATTTCAAACAATATCGGAACACTGTCTCCGTGCAAAATTCTACTTCACGCAATGGGGAGAAAAGGCTGCAAAGTTTAAGAAGAGAACTTCCAGAACGACCACCAACTGGGAACTCTTTGGCACCATTGCAGCAACATAGGAAGATACCATCATTGATGACATCGATGAAGAATATAACCGAATGGTTCAGCACCTCCATGATTGTGCGAAGAATGCTGAGAGAAAGACACAAAAGGACACCTGTCTTCAGAAACTCTCGAGCTCACACACCAATGTGGCAAGGTGTGAGCCTCAGGAGACCAAATGATAACGTCCAGGCTTGCTAAGCGGTGCAGAGAAGCGATAAAAGACTTCAAAGACAGAAGAGCAGAAATACTGGAAAATGAAGCAGAAGCCGGGAAAGCATTTGCACCACCTGTCTGTCCTTTGCCAACTATAAGACCAAGACGACTGCCCTCCGATGCCCTGATGGATATATCACATCTTCCAGAAGATTATCCGTGACTTCTACTCAGATCTCTTTGATAGCCACATCCACCTGCCCACATACCAAATTCCACAGGATGGGTATGTCATTCTAAATGTTCTCCCTTCTGAAATCCGACATGCAATTTCGTCTGTAAAGAAAGGAACAGCACCAGGCCCAGACAAAGTCAGACCCGAATACCTGAAGAATCTGCTGTCGGTACTCATCAATACACTAGCTCGGCTCTTCTCATGCTACCTGTCCGAATTCAAGGTGTTCTCCCAATGGAAAACTAGCAGGACAGTCTACTGTTCAAAAGGAGACATTCACGACATTAGCAACTATCACCCCATCTGCCTGTTGTCCGTCATCTGCAAGCTGTTTACATGAGTCATCCTGAACAGGATTGGCAGAACACTAGATGAAGGACAACGATGCGAGCAAGCTGGCTTCTGGAAAGGATTCAGCACAATCGACCATATTACACAGTAACCAAGCTCATTGAGGTTTGTAGGGAGTACAAGATGCCGCTCTGTCTCACGTTCATTGATTTACAGAAAGCCTTTGATTCTGTGGAGACTGAAGCGTCATCGAAGCCCTAGCCAAACAGTATGTTCAAGCCCAATACATCAAGATCCTTCGTGAGCTGTATTACGGATTCACCACCAGGATCTCACCATTCTACAAAGAAGTGATCATTGATGTCAAAGAGGGGTTCCTCAGGGTGATACCATTTCCGCCAAAACTCTTCAGTGCCACCCTCGAGAACATTATGTGACAATTAGAATGGGAAAGATGGTCGGCAAGTACACCACCTCCACTTCGCTGATGACATTGTTAAAATAACACCAAACATTAGCCAAGTGGCACATATGCTGGCTTACTTCAACCGAGAATGTGGAAAGATAGGTCTATAGCTGAATCTAAAGAAAACTATGTTCATGAAAAATGAGCTAGTTCCAGAGGCCCCATTCACTCTCAATGGAACAAACATCTCTGAATGCAGCAGTTATGTGTACCTAGGTCGAGAAGTCAACATGATGAATGACCTAAAACCTGAGCTGCGCAGGAGGAAGAGAGCGGCATGGAATGCCTTCAAAGGCATCGAAGAAAAAGCTAAAAGGACAAAGAACCTCTGGCTCTGGGCCCATCTCTTTGACTCCACCGTTCTCCCTGCATTAACATATGCCTCAGAGACCTGGGCCCTATGAAAGCAGGATGAGAATGCTATTTGGATATCCCAGAGAGGAATTGAAAGAGCTATGCTTGGAATATCACGCCTCACTCAAGTGAGAGAAGGAATCCGGAGTTCTGTCCTCCGTTGCTATTCCAGAATCAGGGACGCTGTCTCATTTGCCAAGACATCAAAAATCAGATGGGCTGGACATGTAATGCGATTTGGAGATTACCGCTGGAGTAGAGCTGTTACCTACTGGATCTCACGGGATGTCAAAGATCACGTGGTCGGCCCACCCACAAGTTGGTCAGACTTCCTTGTCAAGACCCTGAAGGAATGGTTTGAGCTCTTCATATTCCTGAATCAACCAGATGCCATTGGGTACATTGGCACATGATAGGGTCCAATGGATATGTTACTGGCGCCGCACGAGTCAAATCGATGAATAACGGGATTCAAGTGATCAAGTGATCAAGTGACTATGTATTTTATACCATTGTCAAAATGCGACAATTTTACTTTTACTTTTAAACTGAATTTTTTATATATCAGACATTTGTGGCTATGACTTTCAGTTCTGTACTGGGAGTCAGGGTGAGAAGATTTTCCTTTGTCATTCCTAGGGGAAAACTAAGTATGTTACAATGATTTTTTTTTTTTTTTTTTTGCTTTTTGGGTCACACCCGGCAGCACTCAGGGGTTACTCCTGGCTCTGCGCTCAGGAATTACTCCTGGTGGTGCTCAGGGATGGGATGGCGGGGATGGAACTCAAGCTGGTGCAGACCAAACCGCATGCAAGGCTAACGCCCTACCCATTGGGCTATCACTCCAGCCCCAGTTACAATGATTTTAACTTTGGATTTTAATCATATGCAAATAATATATATGAATATATGTTCATATTTGTACATTGATATACATATATTCTTTATTATGTTGAAGTATAAACTTTCTATTCAATGTATTTAGAGAATTTTGGCATAGGTAGCTGTTGAATCTTGTCAAATGCTTTTACAATATCTACATGAGGAAGTGGGTTTATCATTCCTTTTGCTGAGCGTGGTATATTACACTTATTGACCTAAATTCATTAAATCATCCTTGTATCCTTGGGATAACTCTTACCTGAATTGATCATTCTGTATGATTTTTGATGTTATGTTTAATTTAGTTTGCAGAAATTTTTTGAGGATTTTTTATCAAAGTTATTTAGATATATTGACTATAATTTCTGTTAATCTGGTTTTTTGTTTTCTGGTTTTTTTTTTTTGAAACATGTTAACATTGGTTTCAAAATTAATTTGGTTTCATCCTTTCTTCTTTGATTGTCTGGATGACTTTGGAAAGACAGGTATTATTTCTACTGGGGAAGTTTGATATAATTCCCAGATAAAGCCTCTGGTTCTGGAGACTGTCTTGAGGGAGACTTAATTCTGTTTATATTTCTGTACTTGTGGTTCATCTTTCAAGACATCTATTTTTTTCTTGGTTAAGTCTTGGAAAGTTGTCTGATTCTAATAAGACATTAGAATTTAGGTGGTCCAATTTGCTTGTACAGATATTAATAGTAGTCTTATGATATTTTAGAGTAGCATATATTACCATTTCACCTCTTCTATTTCTTTTTATAAGATTTATATCTTTTTATCCTTGTGAGCCAAACTAAAAAATTTAACAATTTCGCTCTTCTTTTACCAAGATAATCATTGATCTTTTATTTATATTTTTGTGTCATCATTATGGTTTCAATTTTATTTACTTCCTAATTGTTTTATATATTTTTCTCTATTAATTTTGATTTTTGCTTATTATATTTTCTTCTTCTTTATATGTGAGGTTAGAGTGCATACTAAAAGTCTCTTGCAATGTGGAATATATATTGCTGTGAACTTCCTTCTTCCCTCTGTTTTGCTGCATCCTATAGGATCTATTCACTCATTTCTTCATTTTTGTGGCTATAAATAATTTTTATTAATCTTTTTTGAATTTTACTCAGAATCACACAAAAATGTGTTATTTTGCCTCCAAAATTTCAATTTTTCAGTTTCCTTTTAGTGGTTGGTTTCTGTTTTATAAAAACATTGTGGTGAGAAAAGTTATTTGATTTGATTTTGATCTTCCTGTATTTATTGAAAATGATTTTATGTTCCAACATATAATCTATCTTTAAAATGTTCCATGTATTTTTTAAGAAGAATGTATATTCACTTATTCCAAAATAAACTTTTCTGTATATTTTTTTCTTATTTCAGATTAACAACGGCCATGCTTAGGAGTTACTCCAAGCTCTGCATTCAGGAATTACTCCTGGTGGTGTTCAGGACCATATGGGATGCCAGGGATTGAACCTGGGTGGGCCACGTACAATGTGAATGCCCTACATACTGTCTTATAACTTCAACCATGTTATGTCTTTAATTCCATGTGGTCTTTCCTTGTTAACTTACTGTCTGGATTATCAAACTATTGCTGGAATAGTATTTGGCATCTCCTACTATTATGGTAATATAGACAATGTCTTGCTTTAGATTTGCTAAAGAGTATTTTGTTTACTTAGGTGCACCTGTTTTGGGTATATAGAGATTAATGACAGTAATATCTTCTTGATGGATCATTCCCTCATCATTACATAGTGTCAATCTTTGACATCTATTACCTTTTTAGCTGAAAGTCTGGTTTACAAGATATAGTATAGCAAATACAGGATTACACAGAGTCTGTCTTTAAATCCTATGTGAAAATCTAGTGTGGCTAACATCCTTGGTAGTTGCTTTTCATTTATACCACAACTTTATGTGTTTAGATCGATGAGTTTCAGGGCATTTGATTCAGTCATTGTTATATAGCACCTACGTATTGCTATTCTGATGTTTATTTCCTATTGTTTTTATTTGTTTTATAATTTTGGTAGTTCTTTCCTGTGTTTCTACCTTCCCATTTATTTTAGGTGATTTTCCCTGTTTATTTTCTTAATTTGTTCTTTCTCTGCTCCAGATTTCATTATTACCATGAAAATTGGGTCAGAATTTCAGTATCTAAGACCTGTTTGTTTGTGAGTGATGTTATTGACTTACCATCTTTAATGAAATACATATCCCATTCTTTCCCTTTGATTTCTGTTATTTTCTTAATTTGGTATTTTAATCAGTTTTTTATTAGGCACACCATTTCCAAACTGTCTTCCTCAATCATTCTGCCATTCTTCTCATTTAATATTTTGTCAATTTTTCATATCTTTTTTCCAGGAGGAGAAGCTATGACCTATAGTTTGACAACAATTTTGTTTTATTTGAAAGTTGAGTGTATGGGATGAAAAGTGATCAATCTGTGAGATTCTTCAACTCAAGAGTATTCCATCCTGAGTAAGGATGATAAACCTGAAAAAAAAAATCCCTCTATGGTGCCACAGCTGTGACCTGAACTTCTCTACATAAACTCAATAACTGGAGTCTCAGAGTCTCCCTTCTAGGCATATCCATGAATATCTTCTGCTTTTTGGATGCTTACTCTGGAGATAGACTTGTCTCAATTTCCAATTTTAAGAAAATGGTATGGCGCTTCCATTCTAAACTAGTTCTTCCTCTATAAGGTCTGAACCAAGTTATTTTATAACTGGATGTTCTTATAGCAGTGGAGGCTTATCACTGGCACATGGAGTTAGGGTAAGAAGATTTTTGTCTCATACCTATGTCTGCTAAACTGTGAAATATTTTTACAACATCTATCCATTTGTGGCAGCCATAAGTATCATTCTCCCATCTATGATTTAATTGGCTGGTGCCCTCAAGACCTGCATGTCCTCAAAACGTAGACTGTTTTGCAACTCACACAAGTGTTCTTTTCCTCTTCTAGACCATATCTCAGTGGTATTTGTCATCTAAGGTTCTTGACTAAGTAGGCAGTACACTGTTGACAGAGGAGTAGAGAGCACTCTCTTCCCATGCTGTGTCATAATTTTCACTGTTCAGATACTACACAAAGCACCCAGACTCATCCAGATGAGTGTTCTTAGCACCGCAATATCCTGTTAAATTCCTAGAGAATTGGGTTACCCAAAGTCTTTCCTGTACCATTTCTTTATCGGCAATTTGCACCCATGTCTCTATCCTCCTTTGTCTAGATAGTAGCAAGAGCTTTGACTTATTTCTCCCCCATTCTGCCAATACTATGTGCCAATACATTCAAATATTTATGTTGTAGATCAGATGTGCTCTGATGATAAGCTTATGTGTGTTGTGTGATATTTGTTTCAGGCTCTCTAGTTTTGGTTAGGGGTATAGTTCCCTTATATTATCTATAATTCCCCCATGTTTTATGGTTGTCACAAAGTTCTAATTTAGACTGCCTTGTGTGAGCCATGAACAATAAATACATTTGCCTATGAAATCCTCACAAGTAAAGTGAGGACTGAACGAAAGAATCGGAACTCTGAGTTGTTCCTTGTTGGGTTCCTTTAAGAGATTCAAGATTTAATTAAAAAAAATTAAAACAAAAAATGGAGATATGTTGGGTTCCTTTAAGAAGTACAAGCCACCCCTTTTAGGAATCTCTTGAATCTCTTACAGGAATCCAATATTTCCATTTAATAGAAGCCTTATCGAAGGCTTAGCACCTCATTGTTTGCAGAAGTGAGTTCCTGCTTCAGTTCAATTTAAGGCATTACCAGAAGCTCAGAAAAACATTTTAAAGAGAAACTAAAGAGTACCTCTAGCAAATGCAGAATGCATATTATTTTCAAAACATGTACAATTCATTAGAAAAAATAACTATATAATAGATTATAAATCAATTATGTATTAAGGTTTTAATACAAACTTCAACTGCATTTTACATACAAAAGGAGAATTTTATTTGGTCTGAACAAATACATTCTATGTATTTTATAATACCTTACCATAATGGTATAATTATTAAAAATAATAAAAGGCTATTTTGAAAATATTTCTAAAGTCTCTAATATAATCATTAGATATGAAAAATTCCTCCAAAATTCTTAATTTGAATTAAGCTATTCTTCAATAAAATATACTATAGAGACTTGCCAGTGAGTGCTGTGTAATGATAGAAGAAAGCCATATCTGTTACCTTGGTTTCTTTCCCCAGCACCAAAACAATCAAAACAATGTTGCCATAGCATAATAAGGGAAAATTATCATTAAAATGGCAATTGCCTGTCAATTCCCTCTAGGGAATTGAGCATAGCTGACCTGGGCCCAACCCCAGCACCTCATATAGTGCCAAAGCACTATCAGGAATGATCCCTGAACACAGAGCCAAGAGTAAACCTGAAAAAAAAAAAAAACTTTAAGGGCTGTAGGGATAATATAGCTATTAAGGCACTTATCTTGTATGCAGCCAACTCAGGTTTGATCCTCAGCATCCCATAAGGTTCTCCAAGCCCACCAGGAGTAATACCTGAGAATAGAGTCAGGAATACCCCCTGAGTACTGCCTGGTGTAGCCAAAAAGATATTTTTTTTCATTTCTATTAGTTCTGGAGAGTGAAGCACCCCATAGTTTCGAAGCAATGGCCATATATGACCTGGAGAACCCCAGCACTGATGGAGGGTCTCAAGACAAAACAAAAGAAAATCAGGTATAGGGAAAATTCTGCCACTGCTCCTAAGCAGCAGAAAACAAAGCTGCTCCATGTTGGGGATCACCTCCTCCTAGGAATAAGGACCTGCTGGAAAAGAAAAGTCTTCCACGCTGAGACTGATCTATGTGTTCTGGAGTTTAAGATCCTCACCTGGGCAAGCTACTTGAGGAAAGCATCGGCAGTAACCTATGCATCCAGAGTTTATCAAAATAGAACCTTCATGTTATATATATATACATATATAATACATATACATATTCATATATACACATATATAATATATATTCATTATATTATATTATATATAATGAATATATATTATATATGTGTATATGTGTGTATATATGTGTATATATGTGTGTGTATATATATATATATATATATATATATATATATATGAAAGCAACCAACACAGAATTTGAGAGAACAATCCCATGAGAAAAGAGAAGCACTCTGCGTGGAGCAAGAGCCACATTCACATAGCATTTTTTTTCCCCAAGGGCATGAGCAAATTGTTAGATGGAATAGAATCTTAGCAGAAAATGGCACTCCAATGGTATGAGTGAGCAGATTTGGTGGCTTAGAGAGCTGAAACAGCTGTGACTTGAGAAGCAAATCTTAAAAGAGAAAATCAAAGGACTGTCAACATAAAAATATCTATTAAGATCCCATGTGAATCTTTGGTCAATTTCTAAGCTTCACACAGAATACGACTCCAAAAACCTATCAGGAATATCAGTTAGAAGGCCAAAGGGCTGAAAAGAGATTTCTGAAGCCTAAAGTTCTGGAAAGCAGCCATGCTCACCATTATACCAACAATATACACAAGACTGCAGCTCTGAGGAGTGAGGAAATGAATACAAGGCTTACCAAGATGAAGTGGAACTAGAAAACACCCAGGCTTTTAGCTGAGACATCAGAAAATCCATATCCTTAAATATATACCAGTGTTTTACTGAGTGTGGACAATGGTAATATCAGACTAGAACTCACCATTGAATATACACAAAGAGACTTACATGATAAACCCTAAATGTCTGCAGGGTTAGCCTCAATGTCTAAAAAGGGGGACAGAGATGCAGAGACACAGAGAGAGAGAGACAGGGAGAGAAAGAGAGGGAAAAGGGGGTACCTGCTACTGAGGCAGCCTGGGTGTGGGCGGGAGGTGGTGTGGGTATACTGGTGGTGGGGATGGGGCACTGGTGGAGGGATGGGTGCTGGAATACTGTATTACCAAAAACCAATTATGAACACCTTTGTAACTGTATGTTTCACTGTGGTATAATAAAAAAAATTTAAAAATCCATATCCTATGGCACAGATAAAATGAATAGAACAGCCCTAAAATCAGTCTTCAATAAGATTAAGGTGATCTGCTACCAGAAGATATCTAAGCCCTCTTTTTAGGGAAGATGGCAATATAGACTTCATTTTTTTTCTCTTTGTTGTTCTTGTAACAATCATGGGTTACACACTTTTTTATTAGTTATGCTTATATACATATTTATAGCAGTGCTCATTAAGGGACACAATGTTAGTTGTGGTGCTCAGACACATTTGTTTATAGTGATGGGGATCTTATTTTCTGCCTCACTCCTCCTGCAAGGTAGTAACTGAACCACTGAAATATCCCAAGACCACCAAGATTTTATAATTGTCAATACAATTAAGATATGGTGCCCAGCATTCAATCCAAAGCCTGTCATTTCAAAAAGAACCAATTGGCCAAAATTCAAAGAGAAACAACCCACGAAAGATTCAGATTTAAAATTAATGGGCAATTAAAATAACTGGATTCAAGAAGATCAAAGAAAACACAAGATTTTAGGGAGACTTGAAACTTTTATTCTACGTTTTTAAAAGCCAAGTTGTGGAGGTAGCTCAAGTAGTAATATGTCTGTCTAATGTGAGGCCCAGAGTTTGATCACCACCATAGTTTAGACCCCACCACCAACCTCCTACTAAGCACATCAGTATCATATCACCAGTACAAAGTCTCAAATCTTCAGGGCTACACCACCAGGCTGAGTATTAACCAGGAGTGACCCTAGAATTCACAGGTAATATCCCATATAAAATAAATTTAAACTGTTTTTTTCTCCCCTGAATTTTTTGTTCATCGCTCCCAAATAAATGGACCAAGTTTCAGTCCGAGCTGTATAACCAAAAGAAAACGCAGAGCAAACGTTCCCCAATGAATCTCTCTACAGAGGGGGTGAGTTTTCGGTACCCTTCTCCCCCATTTTCTTTCAGTGACCCTTTCCTTATGCCTTAGCTTTTAGTTATTTATTTATTCATTCATTCAGTCAGTCAGTCATTCATTCGTTTGTTTATTTATTTATTTTTGACCCTTTTTGTGGGGGTCACACCAAGCAATGCTCAGGGGTTACTTCTGGCTCTGCACTCAGGATTTACTCCTGGCGGTGCTCAGGGGACCATATGGGATGCCGAGGATCGAACCCGGTGTGCCGCGCAGAAGGCAAATGCCCTACCCACTGTACTATTGCTCCAGCCCCTGCCTTAGCCTTTGAAAAGTTCATATTTAAAAACCGTCTTGGACTTTTCATAAATATAACATTACATACAGACAAATAAGAACAGGGACACTGCCCTCACCCAGGCCACTGTTTTAGTTGTCTGGGCCACATAATTTCCCATGTGCTTAGATTTCTGTTTCCTCTGTTTTCTCTCTCAGCTTAAGTTGAAAAATTAATATTGATATTGAACGATTATATTAATATTGAGTGAACTGCATTGAGTTTCACAGACACGGGGCAGAGATGCTACCAGCTCTCCTTGTGCCCAGAGGCTCACGAGGCACCCGGGAAGGATGGCAGGTTCTAGCCCTGGGCCACCACCCCAGCAGAGCCTCACAAAAAGCCAGAAGACCACCACAGTCCATGAGGACTGCCATTTGCCACATCAGGACTGCCCTCTCATCAGAACTCCACCCAGCAGAACAGCTGATCACAGTCTGGCTCCGTGCAGCTGCAAGCAATTCATCAATAAATGCTGGAGATCAGAGGTGACTACAAGAGTATGCCACCCGCACAGCAGAGCCTGGCAAGCTACCTGTGTCGTATTTGATATGCCAAATGCCTGTAACAATTATAGACATCATTCCCATGACCTGATGGAATGGTTTGAGGCTCTTTATGTTCCTGGAGCTTGCAGATGCCCTTGGGCTCTATTAGCATGAGACAGGACATATGGTGATGTCACTGGGGCCTGCTTGAGAAAATCGATGATGAACGGGAAGACAGTGATACAGTGATACAGTGATAATTTACGTAATCAAGTATTATGACAGCAAAGAATTCAAAAGATCAAATTAACTAACATTTTAGACACTAATTGAAAGTTAATAAACGATAAAATGACTTATTTTAAATATCTAGATTGAAATTAAAAAAAGACATGAAAGTTCAGAGGAAGAGTAAAAGAAACATGTAAGATACAATAAAATTGCCCAAAATATGTCCTTGGAATCAATTCTTCAATGACAGTGAAAATATTACAGAAATAATATATGAAATATTACTTGAGACTTTCCAAAACCAAAAGGCATCAAACCATAGATTGATTGAGCTTTAAAAACCCAAGCAGAAGTGTTGGAGATATAACTCAAAGGCTGGGTACATTCTTTATATGCAGAAATACTTGAAGTTTGGGTTTGATCCCAGGTCCTGTATGATTACCCAAGCACCACCAGGAGCGATTCACAACACAAAGTCAGGTAACAATTGAACACCACTGGCTGTGACACAAAAGCAAAAAAAAAAAAAAAGGATGATTTTATTTATCTGTGGCAGATAGAATATTGTGGCATATAGAATTTTGGATGAGAAAATATTTTACAGTGAAAGGGGGATGCTTATATCATCCTTAACCCCAGTGTTTATAGAGGAGGCGGACATAGAAGGAAAAAATTAAAGGGAAGAAAAAGAGAACAGGAAGTAGTAGGTGAACAAGTATCAGCGCTTCAGTTATACTGGGGATATGAGTGAGTAATAAAGCCATATATATACAAAGCACAGACTCAGCAAAACTAAAACCATGAGATCTAAGCTGCAACCACTGCGTGCCTGTTGTAGTAACACGTAGGGATGGGGTGGTGTTTGGGGTGGGAGGGAATGTGGGAGCACTGTGGAGGGAAGTTGACACTAAGTTTGAAATATTTGTCTAAAACTCAACTATCAATGACTTTGTAATTCATAGTTCCTCAATAAAAAATAAAATGAGATCTAAAAAGACAAAAAAAAAAAAAATAAATAAATAAATAAAAATCCCAAGCAAGGTAAACTGAAAGAAAGCTACATCTAGTTATAACTTTATATAGCACAATAAAAATATAAGAAAGATTGAAAACTCATAAAAGATAGTCAGAGGGTAAAAAGATTCATTGCCCTCAGAAGTAATAAGACTAAAGGCTGATATATCAACATAAAAAATAAATATCAGACTATCATGTAAGTGCATCTGTTAAATGCTACAATGAAGTAGCTACTAATTTAATTTCATAGTGAATTATGCTAGACACAAATAAATGCTCAAAAAGGTATCAGAACATATGTAAAATACAAATTAGTCAACTTAATGGGGCTTCCACTGACCAATTTAGGACAATTTACACATCAAAACAAATGCTAACATAAGGGGATTGCATCTTATTGAATAAAATAAGAATTCATGAGTCCATAAAATTGGTAAATCTATTTTACAGGATTAGAATATGAGCTAAATAATGTAAAAGGAATAATGAAGCTATAAAATTATCATTTTGTAGCCATCTTAATAATAATTGATTCAGAAAAGAGGTATCAATGGTTAATAAAACCACTTAGCAATGAGGTAATGTGATATTTAGATGTTCTTACAATATATTTCCACAATTATTTATCAATTATAAAATAACATTGTATACCTTCAAATGTGATACACTGAGATGGATGAACACATTACTTTCATTATATCTGCCTAGAAAATCCAAAACTGAGGAACAGTTTATAAAACATCTGGCCCACACACTTCTAAAATGTCACGGTTATAAAGGGATTGGAAGCCATTGCTAAAGCAACGATCTAAAGAACAAACTACAGATGAATGAAGACATAAACTAAAGAACTAGTAATGGAGACTTGCATGGGGATCAGAATGTTAAATATAAATTCTAAATTTTTAACATTTAAAGACTGGACATCAAAACCTTCTAATTCTATTCTAATTTCCTTGACTCTTCTTTATTTTTTCCTAGGTCTTATCAATATGTGACTGAATCCATCAGCAAGCCTATCCACACACACACACACACAAAAACACTAAATAAATATCATAATTTCCCTTCTATACCATCTTTAGTTCAATCTTGTTATACTTATCTCCAAGTAGGTACTTTATATTGACTTTCTTATAGCCTTGCTCTAATTTTTAAGAAAAAGGGAAATTTTACAATTGAAATATTCTTTCCATGAGAGTGTAACCAAGCTGTACTCAGTTTATTTTTGTTCATAATTTATATGATATCTCACTTTGAGGGGGAAAGACTATTTGTCTACTATCAAGAAACATACCTGTATGCAAATGGGCAACTAGATTTTTAAGCAAATTAGCATTGGTCTGATTTACAACATCAAGTCCAAATGCTGTAGCCTTTGGGAAGTAAAAACATTAGGGATAAAAACAGAAGCAAAGCCTCCAAGGTCTATTTGGTTTATCTTTATACATTCAACACTCTTAGACACCAAACGCATCATCATTGTGACATTGGTGAATGTAAATGGACTGGCAAAAATCTTTTAGATGAGAAAATATTGAACTTAATTGGTAGACTCTCCTGCAATATAGATGGACTCAAATGTATATGTAAATTCTTATGTACAACAACAGTTTGGAAGAATTCTCAGCAAATAATAGCATTAAAAAAAGACTAGAATTTTGAGCACAAATTTTATACCAGTGATATTTTAGGCATCCTATGTATGCTTTAAAAAGTGAATTCTTAAAGCAATCATGTGAGATTTGTATTATAATCCTCACTTTCCACATGAAAATTCTGAGATTTAGAGATGTTAAGTAATCTCCAAAGTATCACTGAAAAAGGCAAATGTTCTAAAAAGAATGACTTACATTGAAGAACTTTGAATGAGAGGTGTTATGACACCCCCTTGTTGGGGTGACTAATTGAACAAAGTAACATAAACTTAAGATAACACAAATTCATTCTTTCTGTGGTCTGGAGCCCCAAGTTCGTAATCACATAGTGGGTTGGAATCAGGATGTCGATTGAGCTGTGCACTCTCTGAAACAAGGAACAAACTGTTTTTACCTCTTCTAGCTTCTGGTGACTGCCAACATTTTTGGTATCTATATCACTCCAATCTCCAAAGCCAGCATCTTCTAATCACCACTATAATCACAATGCCTGCTTTTGTCCTTGTCAAATCTCCCTCTGCCTCTCTCTTAAAATGGTGTTTTCATTAGGAAGTAAATTGACAATCTAGGAAAATTTCCCTAGCTCAAAATTCTAAACTTCATATCATTTATACTTTTTTTTTAATTTTGGGGGTCACGCTCAGCAATGCTCAGGGGTTACTCCTGGGTCTGCACTCAGGAACCACTCCCGGCAGTGTCTGGGGGACCATACGTGATGCCAGGGATCGAACACCGGTCAGCCACGCAAGGCAAATGCCTGACCCACTGGATTATCGCTCTGGTCCCATTATTTACACTTTAAAGATAAAATTTACAGAATCTACAGGTTTGAACCTGTTATCTCTGGAGTTCCTTGTTTAGTTTACCATGTGGGGAAATGGCATTTTTCTTCATTGAATTCTTCCTATTATATCTGTCACTCTCATGGCATTTACAATGTTTAGAAATTAGTAAGTATTCTTTGACAATCCCTTGCCCACAATCCCTAATAGCTCTAAGGACTTAATTTCTCCCATGAATTTGGTACAAACTCAGTGGTAACAAATTTTTATTGGCAAAATTGGCAAAAGTTTATGCAACTTGACATGAGACTCTACAATTCTTTCTAAAACCATTAGCATGATTCATACCTTCATTATAAAAATGTTGACTTCTTGTGTTAATGTAAGAATGAGTCGAGATGATATATGATTTACATTATTACTATTAGATAATGTAAAAAAAATTGAAAACCAGAACACACTTGACTCTTAACAATTTTAAAGAAGGGATTACGACCCTGTAATTAGATAAAAACTAGAAATAATCCCCAAGGATTTTGAAAGTAACAGAACCTGTAAAACAAGCTAAAAATTTAAGGACTCTAGTATTAAAGCAGTCCTCAGGGAGTAAAGGAACCAATACATTTAGGAAACCCTATGAGGTGGTTAAAATGATTTCTAGGAAGATAATATAGTTAAGCCGCACAATTAGTAGAAAAAATACAAAGCATTCTGTTCACCTTATATTCTGAAAGCATTATACCTAAATTGTTTTAATTTCTCAGTCACCCTCAAGTTCCAGGTTTAGAATCCCCAACCATGACTCAATGGGAACATTTTCAGCTGTGTTCAATGAGAGTGCAGTGAGTGGCAACTGATCTGCTTGATCTATGTCTTGAAACACTAATGCAACCATTTTCTCATGCTCTGCCCAATGCTCATCAAGAAAGATTTTCTTGCCTACTTGCAGATCCTCTTCTAAGTTCATTAACAAGCTGCAATATTGATGTAGAAGAATTTTAAACATTAATTATATAAAGCACTCATTATTTCTTAATGTCATTACTTCATAAATTTTCCCTCCTGAATATTATTCATCCTCATTTCAAGCTTCCAGATAGTTTCTCAGTTTCTTCCTCTAACACACACACACACATACACACACACTCACACACACACATACACACACAAATACACACATGCACACCTTGGAGAGAAGTTGCCTTTAGACCATTGATAGGATTGGTCTCGTGATAGTTACATAAAAGTTTCATTTACATATACCTTCTTTGTGACTTGTCACTTGTCTCGCCATTGTTCATCAATTTTCTTAAGCAGGTGTCAGTAATGTATCCATTCATTGAGAAAGAGGTCCATTATTGTTACCGCTTTTGGTATATTGACTGCACCATGGATAGCTTGCCAAGCTCTGCCGTGGCTCTGGGTTTTTCCAAGGGGCCTGGTCTTTTTCTGTCAGACCATCAACCATCCAGGGCCCACGGGCAGAGCCCTGGGGGTGTAGACAAGCCTGTCTCCTGTCTTCCACCTGCTGATGCAGCTGGGCACTGCAGCCACACCTGCAACACCTTGAGGGGCAGGATAACTTCTTTGAAAAGATCTAATTAGATAATCGTAAAGATTATTAACAAAAGAAAAATTCTCTCTATTTATCTCAATCTCTCATTGACAATTAAACCATTAAAACCAGGGCCTTGAACATGCAAGAAGATGCTCTACCACCGAGTCACCTCCCTGACCAAAACAAACAAACAAAAATATCACTTTTAATCATAATATATCTTCTAAGGTCAGGCATTTTGAAAATACATGTTCCCTGGATCAAAAGGAATATGAATGGCTGAAGAGGGAAAATGTGTCATGTTGATAAGAAAACAGTTACTGAAAATAAACATTAACTACCCTGCGAATATGGGTAAAGTCTGGTAGCATCATCTTTATAAAACCTTTACTATTGATGGAGATACACAGAAGGAAATTAAACTATCTCACTGGCTTACTCTGACATAAATATTCTTCCAAAATTTTATAAAATTTAAACTCTGGAAATACAATCATAATTGTTTAATAAAAGTATTGTAGTGCATTGCCCTGCTTTCATAAGGACAAGACTGTGCTCCCAAATAGGCTCCCACAGCCATAGTAGACAGTTTAGTTGGCAATAACTCAGAGTGATTTTCTTCATTTCCTATTGTCTATAACCTTGCATTGTTTCTTTATACTGCACAGAGAAGATGATTTTGAACATAACTATCATCTTCCTTAGTATTAATATATCTCTGTTTTGAGAGCATACTTCCAGTGATTAAGATTTAACAAAACTGGGGCCGGAGTTATTGCCCAGTGGGGAGGGCATTTGCCTTGCACACGGCCCACCCCGGTTCGATTTTCGGCATCCTATGTGGTCCCCGAGCACTGCCAGGAGTGATTCCTGAGTGCAGAGCCAGGAGCAACCCTTGAGCATTGTCGGTTGTGACCCAAAAAAGAAAAAAATAAAGATTTAACAAAACTGTCCATGATTATCACTAAATTCTCAAAGTTTTCTTCTATGTAAGTGAAAACTTTGAGCATCTTTCGATATTATATCATACAATAAAATAAAATCAACATTTTAAAATACTGTTTAAAGTTTAACTACCTTGAATGAGGTATGCTAATTCTAGAGGGGTGTCAGATTTGATAAGCAGAAAGACTACCCCTTATATCGGCAGAAAAGTTAACATCTTTGAGTCTTGCTATGGAAACTGTTATAAGAAAAAGAGGAGAGAAAAGTGCAATCCATCAATTCTTCATACGGGTATCAGTAAGCAGGCCCAATATCTCCCAAAACCTTCTCAAAGATATCTGTAGAAAATTTTTCAAATAATCCCCTCTGATTCTATAGTGCCAAATTTTCAACACTTGCCAATAAGTGAGAGTGTCAGAAATAAAATAACTTTGTTTAATATTTATTGTATTCTTTCATATTAAATATAATTTGTGATATTGGATTTATATTACATATTAATTATGTATACTTGAAAAGCTTTTATATTATACATGGTTATCATTTATAATTAATTAATTCAATATGGAACTCGTGTTCATGCCTATGAAATGTTAGGCACAAGGCCCTGTGTCAAGAGCATAATCTACTCTATCATTCTCACTACAACAAAATCAGTTTTACTTTCAGTATATTTCCTAAAAATACCTCATTGTAAAGCAAAAACTCCTTCCTTGTTCTGATGCTATTGTAACATTTTCTTGATGTATTTGGATTATTGAACGTTCAAAAGATAAATATAAGGATGAGATACCACTATCTAATTTTTTCAAGTCAAACTATCATAGAGTTTTCTAATCATACTATTTTCTTAAAGATCACAAGTAGAATTCTAATTACAGAAAGCAAGATTTTTTCTTTTCTCTTGTTCTACTAACATTTCCAAAATTACATTTTTTTCAAAATATTTATTCCCTGTGCTCATTCACTTTCTCCTTTTTCTCTATCTTGTTTTCTTCTCCTCCTCCTTCTCTTCCTCCTCATCCTTCTTTGTCTCTTTTACCTCCTCCTCCATCAATTTCCCTTCATCCCTGTATCCTTCCACTTCCATCTCTCCTCCTTATCAGGGTGTCAGAATGGCGGCGTGGTCTAAGACGTGAGACTCAAGCTCTGCTTCTCCTTATCCTTTTCCTCTTCCTAGTCCTCCTCCTTCCATCTCCATATCCTACCATCTCTCCTCCTTAACTTTTTCTCTTCCTCCTCCTCCTTCTCCTTTTCCTTCACAATTAATTGCTTTTCTTCCTCATTCTATAAAGTTGACTTTTCTTCCATCATCTTGTCTCTGGTACTGTCCTTGGTCATCTTAGGATCTGGTTTTCTTCTTTTTGTTTCTTAGGCTCTTTGAAAATCCTAACCACTTTTATCTCATAAACTGACTTGAAGAGCAGTAGGATATTTAAACTTGAACATTCTATAGACATAGATAGATATAGTCCTGATTTTCAGTTTGTCTAAACCACAATTTATTAATCTCTCCTCCTGAAAACCAGTTAGAAGTTCATTGAACCTCCAGTGAATATATCTTTTGAACTTTCAGACTTTGAAAGTCCAGCTTCCATACCCTTAGCATGAATTGGCCCTTCAGGTAAATGAATCACTAGGCCTTCTCGGATTATTCCTACAGTCTTCTTCCTAATTAGTGCTCTTTTCCTTTCTTATAATCTCCCCACCCCTTCCAGAAAGTTTGTACAGAATCTTAATCCCACTCCAAGATTAAGTCCTTCTGCCCTGTGACCTTCTCATGACTTCTGACACATCTGAACTTTGTCCTCTCAATTTTCTCCAAATATTTTATTTTTCAACAGACTTAACTTCAGTTGTAACATTGACTGAAGCGAATGTGACCACCATACCAGGTTTGAGAACACCAGTCTCAACTCGGCCCACAGGGACAGTACCAATACCTCCAATCTTGTAAACATCCTGGTACATGGCTGACCTGGGTTCCATCCGCAGCATCCCATAGGGCTCCTGAGCACCGCCAGGAGTGATCCCTGAGTGCAGTCAGGAGAAAACCCTGAGCATAGCCACGTGTGACCCAAAAAATCCAAAAAAAAAAAAAAAAAAACCAACAGAAAAGAATAAAGTAAATGACTCACAGACATGGGGCAGAGCTGCTACTGGCTCTCCCTGTGCCCAGCGGCTCACAAGGCTCCCAGGAGGGATGGCAGGTTCTAGCCCTGGCCTGCCACCCCAGCAGAGCCTTGCAACAAGCTAGACAACCCCCTCGCACTCCATGAGGGCCTCCATTTTCCATATCCGGACTTCCCTCTCATCAGAACTCCACCCAGCAGACCAGCCTATCACAGCCCGCTCAGCGCAGCCTCTTGCGGTGGCACGGTTCATCAATGGATTTAGAGATGACTACAAGAGTATGCTACCCACATGGCAGAGCCTGGCAAGCTATCCGTGTCGTATTTGATATGCCAAATACCAGTAATAGTTTCAGACCTCATTCCCATGACCTGCTGGAACGGTTTGAGGCTCTTTATGTTCCTGGAGCAAGCAAGTGCCCTTGGACTCTACCAGCATGAGACAGGACATATGGAGATGTTACTGGTGCCAGCTCGAGCAAATCGATGATGAACGGGAATACAGTGATACAGTGATACTTTATTTTATTTCCAATCCATCACCTATCCTCCTTGCATTATAAGGTGTGTATGTTTCCTGCTCCAAAGTAGTTATGTCTTTTCTAGGTCTCCTCAAGGCTTACATGTGTGAGGAGCTCAAGATATGTGTGTTAAATTAATTTGATATTTTTTACATTTGCCCCCCATTTTATTGAAATACAATTCACATAATACATTGTATTAGTTAAAAGCCCTTCCAGTCTAAAACCCTGTAATGGTTCGATATGTATGTGGAGGTCACTGTTTGAAACACATGCCTCTGTTTGAAACACATTCATTCTGTTAGAGTTTTCTTGTTCTTTTCTTCTCAAGTTATGCGACATTTTAACTTTGTATTTCTTCCCATTTGTAATCAAGGAGATTGCTTTTCCAATACATGTAATTTGGTATTTGTGGGGGAAGCACACTTTCAAAAGAGAACTCTTTTTTTTGGAGTTCTTTTTAGTCTGGATGCTTGAGGTTTCTGTGTTGTTTTCACCTATGCAAAAATTTGAATTGAATTTGAATTGGCAAAAATTTGCCATTTCTAATTTTTTTACTCAGTTAAGCTTAGACCTTTTTATTTTAAATCATATTGGAAATAGAAACTCAGAGCTTGCCAGGAGTAAATGTACATTTTTCAGAATATAGTAAGTGGTATTATTCGCACTTGAGACAAATATACTACACTGAAAAATACTGAGTCTGTAAAGTTATTGAACTGAATGGCTTCAAGTAAACACAATGCTTTAATTCCCTGGTCCTATTGTATATGCATTTCTCTCCTGGCAATAGGTATAAGTATAAAACGAAAGGTCAGATTTCTACAGTTGAGAGCAAATAAGACTATTGGAAAAGAAAAAGAAAAATGTGCACAATCCTTTAGTCTTGTATTTCAACTTTTGACACTACCAAATGTCTCATCAGATATTTACTGATGTTGACTAACATGGTACTAAATGGGATTACAACCACAGGCATTATCTAGTTTCATCTTAGCGTAAGTTTATAATGATTATTCCTATTAATATCTCATTTCTTCAAAATTCATTTCCAACACATACTCAAATTTATGGATCAAAAAATTATGAAGTCAAGATTTGAATTCAGATCTTCCAACCTTGACTCTTCTCACAATACTACAATATCCCAAACACACCAAGAGAAATGCTAGGCATTTAATTGTTGGTTATTCCCCCTGGAACCCGTTAGGTCAATGGGGAAAATGAGCAAATATTCATATTGTACTTACACTTAAAAAATAAATCAAAACAAAAACACAACCCCACACACGACAATATTTGAATACTCTAGATCTACCTGGATATAAATTAAGTGTAGTGGTGACAAATAGAAAATGTTCCATTACAGTGTGCTATTAATTGTCGAAAGTGCTGATACCAACCTAGAACTGAGTATTAAATACAGGCAAAAAGATACACATGACAACCTCTTAATGTATCTATTGTAATCCACAGTGTGGAAGGGAAGGAAAAGAGAAAAAGAGAGAGAGAAAGAAAAAGAATTTAAGAACCTGCCACAGAGGCAGGCTGGGGGAGGTGGGAGGGAATCGGGGACATTGCTGGTGGGAAATGAGCACTGGTGAAGAGATGGGTGCTGGAACATTGTATGACCGAAACCCCAAATATGAACATCTTATGAACATCTTTATAACTGTATATCTCATGGTGGTATAATAAATATTTTTAAAAAAGAAAGAAAATGTTCCATTAATGAGTAACATGCTCACATACTGGATATCCTTTCCCCTTTGAGAGAACAATTTAGATCATTTATTTTAACCCCCAGGTCTCTGAATGCAGCATTGTTGCAGGAGGACTTGCAAAGCCCATGACCCATGCACCTTCATAGGTATGTGTAAAATCCTGTGGGAGATGAAATGTGGTGCATATGGGGTCAAATAATACCTTGCTAAAAAAGTCAGACTTTCTGCCTGGACAAATTAGTACTGAGAGCTATACCCCTAATCCTGACCCCAAAGCCAACCTCACTTTTGTGTATACTACTTTCTCTCTTAGCTTTCACTACAATGTATCAAAGCAAGTATTGTATTTAACTTTTATTCTGCTCATGTGCTTTTGTATTGTTGCTCTCAGGTACTCTTATTTTTATACATCTATTGCCGTTGTCTTCTATTGCCCACTGTTGGAACTCTCCTATTTTCCCCACACTTCAAGTTCCCAGAGGAAAAATTTCCGAGACGGCAGCTCTTTAGGCTTGCTGCCTCACTCATGACTTTTCCTTCATTCTGCCTTCCCAGAGGAAGAGGGTGTGGTTTCTCTTGCTGGCCGATGTGACATGTTTTACATGTCAACTTAAATGGAGCATGAGTGCCCAGACAATTACTCAAACACTCTTCTGGGTATTTGGGAGAGTGTTGCTGGATGATATTAATTCTTCTATATCTAATTCCCCTTTAATGTGAGTTATCTTTCTCCAGCAAATTGAAGAAATCAATTCAACAGTAAGGTTAGGTAAAAAGAACTCTCCCTAAAAGTTTGAGCTAGGACATTGGTTTTTACAGAGTTGGGGAAGATACTGAAGTTGTCTCTTTGGGGGTCTCAGGACAGCAGACTGACATACTAGGACTGTACATCAGCTTTCCTGAGTCTCCAGCTTTCCAGCAATTGGTCTTAGGGCCAAAGAGATATTACCCTAATAGGAAATTGCCTTGTATGCAGCTGACTGGACTTGCTCCTCCACACTGCATATTCAGGACCCAAGTCCCATCAGGAGTGGTCCCTGAATGCAGTGCCAGGAATAAGACCAGAGCACAGCTGGGTGCAGCCCATAAATAAAAACAAAGCAAACAAACCCAACTATAGCTCTGTGCTGCCTCAGCCTCCACAATCACGATATAAAGTTTCTACCTAACAATTCTCCTTATATGTCTAGATACATATATACTCCCAGTTGGTTCTGTTCTTTTTAGGGAATGTGACTAATATAGCAGTTTTCCAAATAATCATGGGATTTTTTAGGAAGGAGTCAGCTTGACTTCAGGAATCTACATTCTTTCTCCACTGTGCTGAAGGTTAACTGAGAAAATTGGGCAATAAATTTAATTCAGAGTAGTGACTCTGTTAGAAAGCCTATATGTAAATCTCTCAATCAGCTATATCTGTAACAAAATTAATATTTCGATACGTATAGCTCTGACTATGCATTTATCATTCAAATGCTTCTAAATATGAGGCAGGATATTTTTTATGCAAAAAAACTCTAAAACCCCATTGAATATGCTTTTCACACATTGTGGATGGAAGCCAGTCGCGTACTCTGCATGTGAGAGACCCAGGTTCAATGTCTGCATCTCATAGTCCTACAAATTCCACCAGATGCAACTGTAAAACAAAATACCAGAAGCAGACACAGAATACTACCTGCTGTGGTCCCCAAAGTCTGTGGATAAAAGAAATAAATTGGTGTTCAACAAATGTCTGACAATATTCTTTACAATGATATATTTTTTTGGGGAAAATAATTTTAATTTTTCCCACTGCTTATAGCCAATTGATAATGGTCAAAACCCTGCACACTTGAGTCTCACAAATATATATATGGTATATCTATAAATATATATATGGGATACAAATCAAGTGCCAAACCCTGAGCCTCTAAAGCCTCTAAATAATAAAAAGGAGTTTCTGATCCCTAACAGTGAATCAATCCAGATTACTCTCTATTGCATCCCTAATTTTACGTTTCTATCTTTATCAAAACCTTGACTTATAGTTAATTTTAGTTTCCTATATAATTATAATGTTTACTTTGGAATAACTAGTGATAAAAATAGAACTCATACTTTGCTGTGACTTGGCTCTGACTAGTAACCTTATTGTTCTTTATATGTGTTATTGTACTAAGAGCGAAAGAAAAGGAAAGAGAGTGAAATGATATGTGCATGTGATCAGAAAATATGAAAACTTCATTGATCTTTGAAGAGTACTTAGTAACTACACTGAGATACAATCCCAGTAATTCTTTTCTTTAAGTATTTTATTATACCACTGTGAGATATACAATTACAAAGATATACAATTAAAAAGTTCATACATGGGTTTTGGTCATACAGTGTTCCAGCACCCATTTTTCCACCAGTGCCATCTCCCACCAACAACGTCCCCGGTTCCCTCCCCCTCCCCAGCCCACCTCCATGGCAGGTTCTTTATTTCTTTCCATTTCTCTCTCTTTCTCTTTACCTTCCCTTCCAGACTATGGATTACAGAACATACATTAAAGGGTTGTCATGTGTATCTTTTGCCTGTATTTAATGCTCAGTTCTAGGTTGGCATTAGTACCCTCAACAATTGTTAGCACACTGTTCCATTTTCTGTCTTACCTAGCCTCTGACTCCCACACGTTTGTGATAATTTCCACCTTTGACAAGACCTCCTGATATATGTATGTTTCACTTGACCTTGGATATTGGTATCATAATATGTACATATATATTTATGCCATGCAAATAAATGCAGTCATTCTGTATCTGTCTCTCTCCCTTCTGGCTAATTTCACTCAACATAATCTTCTCCATGTCCATCCATTTATAGGCAAATTTCACAACTTCATTTTTCCTACAGCTGCATAGTATTCCATTGTGTAGATGTACCAAAGTTTCTTTATCCAGTCATCGATTTTCGGGCACTCTGGTTGTTTCCAGATTCTGGCTATTGTGAATAATGCTGCTATGAACAAAAAAGTAGGGATGATGTTTCCACTGCATGTTTTTGGCTTCCCAGAGTAGATTCCCAGGAGTGGTATGGCTGGGTCAAATGGGAGTTCAATTTCTAGTCTTTGGAGGAATGTCCAAAAAGGCTGTACCAGCCGGCATTCCCACCAACAATAGATGAGTGTCCCCTTTTCCCCACATCCACGCCAGCACTTGTTGTTCTTGCTCTTTTGAATATGTGCCAGTCCCTGTGGTGTAAAATGATATATCATTATTGTTTTGATTTACATCTTTTGTATCTCTCTGACTATTAGTGATGATGAGCATTTTTTCATATGTTTTTTTGCCATTTGAATTTCTTCCTTGTTGAAGTTTCTGTTCATTTCTTCTCCCCATTTTTATGGGGTTTTTGTTTTCTTCTTGTAAAAGTTCTAGCAGTGCCTGGTATATCCTGGATATTAACTACTTATCAGATGGGTATTGGGTGAATATTCTTTCCCATTCTGTGGACTGTCTTTTGTCTTAGTCACTGTTTGAGGTGCAGAAGCTTTTTAGTTTCATGTAGTCCCATATGTTTATCTTTTCTTCTAGTTGCTTTGTTAGAATCACAGTAATTCTTATCTGTCAGTTCCGTTTAAAAAGAATTGGGACATTAGGGAACCAAACTTCCCACTTTCCAAAGCTTGTCCAGAATAGAAGAGCTGAGACTACATGTACCCCCATCCTCAGACCAGTGATGGTGAAGTTCTGTAATCGTTTCCCTTTGATTTACATCATCTGATTAGAGGGGAAAGAAGGAAGAAAGGAGGAAGTAAAGATGGAAGAAGGAACTAACCAAAACATACAAGTAACAGAAGTAACAATCCCTTTACATTAAGAACATTTTATTTCCAGTTATTGAAATGGAATTTCAAGAATCATCACAAAAGATGGGAATTAAAGTAAACTATTTTTCCATCCTTCCTAGTATTGAAATCTAAGATTCTACTCTAGTAAGTCACTTACTAACGGGTCTTGCCCCTAGCACTGACATTAATGATAGCTTCCTCCCAGGAAACTGGCTAGAACTATAGTGGCTGCCAGAAATGTCTGGCACCAGAATCCTCCCCAGTGCAGCACCTAATGCCTTTACACATTCAACAACAGCTGCACGGATGTCTCAGTGAGTCATTTGAGCATTTCAGAACGGATAAAGAAGTGCCATTTACTTATGCCCAACACTAATCCAAACATGATCTTTTACAAAATGATCTGAACTAAATGGCCAAGTGGGTTGATAACAAAAAGTTTACAAACAAGACTTTCAAATTGAACTCCATACCACATCATGGACAGCAACATGCTACAGATAGCAGGCACATAAAGAGAATGTCAGGTGTCATGAATGTCCTCCCACCCTCACCTCCAGCAAAGTGCAGAGGGTTTATGTCCTTTCCTTTCTATCTGGCCACTTGTAGCTCATTTCTTCCTAATGGATAACCTATTACTGAATAGTCACACACTGTTTTGTACTGTCATCCACTTACAGTCATTCTGACCTGTTTAACAGGTCCCTGGTGGACAGAGATAAACAGTAACAGACTCTCCTCTCCTTTAGCACACTAGATCATGATGCAGATATGCACAGAGAAAGGCAAACAAAGTTTATTTCCTTTTCATTACAAAAATATCTTTTCTTGTGGTAACATTGTTCAGAAGAGTGTATGTGATTAAGTTTTTGGGGTGGAGAGCAATTTACCACTTCACAAGTTTAACCAGTGCCAACAACTTCCACGACAATCCATTGGAGCCTCTTTAGCCCATTCCTGTATCCTGTTGATAAACTTAATTCCGAGCCAAACATGTTTAGATGATTTAGATGGCCCCACCTGACCTCTTCTTAGTGGGAAGTGTAGTTTCAAAGGAAAAGGTGTCAATTGAGTTTGAAAAGAAGGGAAGAAGGAATAGTTCATGAAAAATCTCATCTTAAAGGCCAGAGTGATAATACAGAAGGTAGGGTTGGCCTTGCTTGTGGCCAACCTGAGTTTGGTCCCAGCATCCTATATGGTCCCCAAGACCATATAGGACCATATAAGATCTGTGATCTTTGAGCACAGAGCCAGAAGTGTGCTCTGAGCACCACTGAGTGTGGCCCCACAAACAAATCAAGCAAACAAAAAAGATCCCATCTTAGAGATAGTTGCTCTCATCCAATGGTTTTCCAACTATATTCTAAGTCCTAAAAGGAGGGGAAAAAGGTACTGGGACTTTATGTAGTGCTTCCCAAAGCAAGATTTCCTTTTATTAGTGTATTGAGAGTCACCAAATGAAACATGCCCCACTCCCAAAAAAAAAAGAGAAACGAAAAGAATAAAAAGAGGAAGGAAGGAAGGAAGGAAGGAAGGAAGGAAGGAAGGAAGGAAGGAAGGAAGGAAGGAAGGAAGGAAGGAAGGAAGGAAGGAAGGAAGGAAGGAAGGAAGGAAGAAGGAAGGAGGAAGGAAGGAAGGGAGGGAGGGAGGGAGGAAGGAAGGAAGGAAGGAAGGAAAGAAGGGAGGGAGGGAGGGAGGGAAGGAAGGAAGGAAGGAGGGAGGGAGGGAGGGAAGGAGAGAGGGAGGAAGGGAGGGAGGGAAGGAAGGAGGGAAGGAGGGAGGGAGGGAGGGAAGGGAGGAAAGAGGGAAAGAGGGAGGGAGGGAAGGGAGGAAGGAGGGAAGGAGGGAGGGAGAGAAGGAAGGAGGGAGGGAGGGAAGGAAGGAGGGAGGGAAGGAAGAAGGGAGGGAGGGAAGAAGGGAAGGAAGGAGGGAAAGAGGGAGGGAGGGAGGGAGGGAAGGAAGGAGGGAAGGAGGGAGGGAGGGAAGGAAGGAAGGAGGGAGGGAGGGAAGGAAGGAGGGAAAGAGGGAGGGAGGGAGGGAAGGAAGGAAGGAGGGAAGGAAGGAAGGAGGGAAGGAAGGAGGGAGGGATGGAAGGAGGGAAGGAGGGAAGGAGGGAGGGAGAGAAGGAAGGAGGGAGGAAGGAAGGAAGGAAGGAAGGAAGGAAGGAAGGAAGGAAGGAAGGAAGGAGGGAAGGAAGGAGGGAAGGAGGGAAGGAGGGAAAGAGGGAGGGAGGGAGGGAATGAAGGAAGGAAGGGGGAAGGAAGAGAATGAAGGAGTGAGAGAAAGGAAGGAAGAGAGAAAGAAGAGAGAGAACTACTGCTGACACCTGTACACAAATTCCTCATATTTTGAGTTTGTATCTTGAAAGGGATAGGGGGGGTAAGTGAAAGCTGCTGTCTTGAACACCATGAAAAGTTGGCAAATGTCTGTGTGATAAATAAAACTCCTAGATTGGGAAGGAAGAAAAATGGGGAGAGAAGAGAGAAAGGGCTGATAGGATAAGAGCACAAATTTTCAGAATAGACCCACAGTTTTTCAACAGAAATGGCTTATAGAAATTGGTTTTGTGTATCACTTAATCTTCTGAAAATAATCAATTAATGATATTCACATACACCAAGACTTCATGACTATTGTTTTTGTTTTAGTGGAAACTAAGTGAGAGAGAACTGTTTGGCTTAAATCAATGAAGTGCAGACCAGACAAACCATAATCCCTCCCTAGGGCAGTGGGGTCACATGATCAGACCTCAGCCGCTCAGGGAACCATGGTTCCACACAGTGAGGGCTGGAGCTTGGGTTTCTTTTCAAGATGAAGGCTAAAGAGATGCTTACACCTAGGTCTGGCAAGTAAAACTTTCTTCATTCAAAATGGATTAGGTCTGCATTTAACACTTATTTTAAAGTGACTTAACCTGTCAATTTAATGATAAAAGTGAGAAGATTCTAGAGAAAGGAAAGAATCTGTGTAAAGTCAATTCCATCCCTCAACTGACTGTCAGGACTGGCAGTCAGTCTTCTGACCCAAAGGAAGCCAGGCATCTGTCCTCTCCGCCAAATTCAGGTTTAACGAAATGCTGTAACCTCACTGTGTAGAAGAAAGTTAAACACCAAACGAGGCCCCATCTTAAAAGAGCAACACAGTGGTGCTTAGTATTAAGAACCAGGCTTTGGAATCAGAAATCTCATGGATATTGCTCTGCAATATTGGACAAGTAGCAGATTGTCATCTATAAATGGAACAGTAGTGCTTATCTGGAGGCAGAAGTTTTATAATTTAATAAAGTAATCTGTGTAAAAGAATATACCACACAGTAAGCAATGGATAAATGGAAGCAATTATTATTGCTATCAAATGAAGACCTTTACAAATGTACCACCAGATTTATTTTTAAATGCTTTTTGCTTAATTATAAGATTAATACATTTTTATTATCCATAATGCAGAAAATAAGAGAACTGTTTTTAAACAGGGTTTTTATATACCTACTGCCCTAAAACATGCTAGCATGTGGAAATCTCTCTACAAGAATGATTCAGATTGTACCACTTCTTGTGCCTTGTAACCTTCCAACAACACTCAATTTAGAATAAAAAATTGGCAGGAATACAGTCTGTTCTAAAACCAGTTTCTTGTTTGTTTTTTACTTTAGGGGCTAGTGGGAGGAAAGAAATTATACACATATAAACTATGTCAATACAAACATTATAACATTATCACATTTTAAAATCGTATTTTCATCCCCTTTTACTATTAGATTTGCAGAGTACTTTATGGTTCATTAAACAAGTTCCCATGTAGTATCTTTTCGATGTTCTTAGTAGTCAAGGGCACTAAGTACTATTATTATACACATTTCACAGATGAGGAAATTGAGGATCAGAAAAGTTAAGTGATTTACTTAAGTCTTTCAGGTAGTGAAAGCTTGGACAGAAGCCTAGGATTTCTGACTCAAAGCTGGTACCTTTCTGCTAATTGCCCATTCCAAGGAGAACACTCTCTAATTAGCCTTAATCATTTGAATGGCCTCAAAGATAAATGAGCAAAGCACACAGTGAGCAAGTGAAAGCAGAGGAGCCCAAGCCAGGCCATCTCAGATTAATGTCAGTTTTCAGTGTTGGCAGGCCTCCTCCCCTCTCTGGATTTACAGGCTCTCGCGTTTGCTAAGAGAAGGGATTGCCTTTTAGGGGAAATTGCTACCCTTTTCATTTTAAAATCTGTCATTTTAAGGCACATAAAATTTGGCATCATTCTTTTGGGAACTTTTTTTGTAAATAGTGGTGTTTTTGGTATTTCTTTTTATGCCCAAGAATCAAAACGACTGCAGAGAGACTTCTACCAAAAATGTCAAGAATCTCTTATCTGGGCCCACACGTTAGGACGTCCTATTTTAAGTCCTAGACTTGGATCATGCGCAATCCCCAAAAAGTCCTAAAGGACCCCTTTAGAGAGGCAACAATAAGATGGACCCCAATTCTTCAGAGAATTTAACTACAAATAGAACTGTCTCAGGAGGAATATGCATGTGGATATTTTATTTCAATAGAGAGGTGGTCTATAGAGATATTACTGGTGCTCACTCTAGCAAATAGATGATTAACGGGAAGATAGTGATAGTGAGAGAGGTGGTCACCGAGTTGAATCTTGATAACTGTTTTATGATGTACTATGCAGTTATTAGCCAAGTATTGTTTTGGGATTTAGAGAAGACATTTAATTTGGACTAGATTTTAGGAGAGACACTGACATTGACCAAATGGGGATAAAATAGATAACTTTATCAGGACTTTTTTTCCCTAGATTTATTATAGAGGTTGAGCTCTTAATCCCAAAATTGTGTGACTAGATGGAGTGGCCAATATACAGTGCTGCTCGCCAGGTGAACTCGGGCCCCCATCCCTGATAAATACGAGTGAAATGCTACGCAGAGCCTCCTGATCCTTAGGTTTTGCTGACTTCAACCGGCAGCCGTCTCTCCATTCTAGGAATCCCCAAGACGGACGGGGAGCAGCTGTTGCTTTGCAAGGGGATAGTGAGGGTAAGTTCTAAGTTCTCTCTGGTGCCGAAACAAACAGGAAGCCCTACTTCTGAATACATTCCGTTCCAGATTGTTGAACAAATTCAAGAAAGATGTTTTTCTCAGTCACACACACTAAACTGAATAATTGTGTTTTTCTTTGCATTCTATTTCTCATCCTGTTTTTTTTTGTTTGTTTGTTTTTGCCTCTACCTAAAAGAAACTTCTACCAATATTTCTCAGGTTGGCCTATTCAGCCAATATGAACCATAGTATGCCCTTCTAGCTCTCCCTCTCTCACAGGAAGCAACACCTACCTCTTGGCTATTATTGAAAGTACTTACAGACTTTAAATCCCCCAAAATTAGCCATACCTCCTCCAGGAAGCCTTCCTAACAGCTGCTCTAACTGCTGAAATCTGACTATCTGTGTAGCACTTTAGTTCTTAATCATTTTCAGGACTCCAGAGCATCACAGATGTCTTGTAGATCTCATCAACTCCTCCAGATTACAGTCACCTAAAGAACAGGCACTTTGTTATGGAGCCATTAAGTGTACATTGAGAAAGGCAGAGACTATAAACCCAAGCAGCCGGCTCTGTGGGCTCAGTATAAATCGCATCCTTTTCCCTTGCTAGCATGGTACCGTGACCAGGTACCTAATAGCTCTGTGTGTCTTTTGTCTCATCTACTAAATGGGATATATGACAAGTTTTTTGAGGGGATTTAGGGAGCACTATTAGGCAACATGATAAGTGTAGGAGACAGTGTGTGCTACCACATTCAGGTAGTATTAGCTGTTGAACGCAGGTCGAGCTCAGCCTATCTTGTGTTCAATACTGTGGGCCACGGACATGCATAGACATATTTGCCTGTAACTTCAAAGACTAGGTGTCTGTGTGTGTGTGTGTGTGTGTGTGTTGGGGTGGAAGGCAGACATCAATTTAAATAATTAAACTAAAATGTGATCAGCATGATCACAGAGGAGAAAACTAGAAACTAGCTCCTTGGGGTCTGATTCAGGGCATTGCTGTACAAGGTGCACAATCCATGAGGAATGATGATTTGATTTGAGTGGTGCTGGTTGAAATCTATTAAGTTAAGTAATCACATACATAGGACCTCAAAAGAGTCCTTTAGTGGCTTTATAATGCAGAAACCACAGACGGGTTCAATTTGGCAGTGTTATTAAGCAAATAAATGGATTTTTAGATATTTAACTTCTAATCATATGTGAACTTCAGGAAGCTAAATGCTCCAATGACACTGCTAAATACCTCTTTGTTATAAAGCCATGGTTTGACTTTTGAGGCAAAGTTGAGGGTCTAAATTTAACCCCATTAGTTCATATTTTGTCCAAAACGCAGTTTATAATGAAGCCAGCAAATTAGGTCCCTTGACCATAAACCTCAGAGAAGGAAAAGCAAACAGAGCATGAATCAAACAGGCTTGAGACAGCAGTTGGCTGTTTGTAACATATAAATTAAGTGTAAAATCAAAAAGGAGAGAGGAAATTTAATGGTTTATAGTCTCCATGTAACTTAACACAGGCTAAAACTGAATGCAAATAACCATCGTTATTATCATCATTGTCGATAATGTAAACTCTCCTGTGTTTGACAAACTGAACAGCTCAGAAAGTTTGAGGGAGTCTTATTTCTGATTCACTTCCACTGTCCTTAACTTGTCAACTGCTTGTACCAAGTTGTTATAGCCCATATGGTGTTGGAAACTTCTCAAGCTGCTCCCAGACCTCATCTGTATTTTTTGAACAATGGCGTGAGTCATGGTTAGCCACAAGTGTGATTCTATTACCACTGGCGGTTTGTATCACCAAACTTGCACAACTCTGCCTGAATCATGTTAATTAAGTTTTGAGTGCTGCTATTCAAAGTTATTTAATTCTCCCCCTAGAGTTACATTAAGTGGGAACTTAGCCCATTGCTTTCAAAGGAGTTTGAAAACTCACATGCCTGTTCAATTGTTTTCCTACATATTTAGAGAATGTTAGCACACACTATGATTGCTCCATGAACTGTGGAAGCTCCTTCTGCATTGCTGTGGTCTATTGGATCAATTTATATTGACGGATACTTCAGAGCATGGATTATTAAGCTAATAGACCACAACGATTCACTATTGGATACATCAGAACCATCATGCCTGTTTATAAGGCAGAGCTGTTCCCTGACCCTGAAGAGGAAAGATAGGAAATATTTCAAAAGAGTCCCCTCACAAGCATGGGTTATGTTGGTCTGATCAAATCATCCGTCTGGAAATAAGTAGTACTTCATCCAAGAAGAAACATGTCTCATCTTGGCTTATGAATATTTTTGTTAGAATCCCTAAAAAAAAGTACACAATTACATTTCTGTTTTCTTGTGTGTGTGTGTGTGTGTGTGTGTGTGTGTTTTTAAGAAAGGTAAATACAGCCAAAAGACTAGGATTCTTTTCCCCGTTGACTATCTGTGGGGGATGAAAAGAGGGAGGAAGGTTCACTCTAAGGCTGGAATTTCTCATGCCAAGTTTTTGCTTGGAACTAATTTTTTATGGCTGAGTTATACAACCCCTGAAAAGAGGGTGTTTCAAATGGAAATGCTGACACAGCTTTCCTCTCCAGTGGCAAGAATGGAGAAGCGGCTCCAGAGTCGATTTGTACCTTGTTTGCTTTATTGTGAGTTTGGAAGAGGAGTCTCATGGCCTAGGTCTGGTCTTATTCACTGCTGAAAGCATATGGCTTGTCACGTGTCCTGAACATCTGGACTTTGCAAAGAAACTAGCACGGAACCCTTTGAAATGAATCTGGTCATCCACTGTGGGAGAGGAGAGACTTATTTTCTAAATTTTAATAGGTTCCATTGTCCCAGAGATACACCTTCCTGGGGATTTAACCACAGTAGCTACCAACAGAAGGTGGGGAATGGGTCAATCCTCCTCTTCAGCAGTCCTTTACATCTTAGATTTCTACAATTGTCTGCTGCTAAAACTAGAAAAACTGATGAGGAGCTGTTTGTGCAGATTGAACAATAATGTGAATTACTTGGACAGGAGGATGTATGAGGAGCTGAATTACTACATCTCTACTTGAGTTTTAAGGTGGAGAGTGAATGAATTTATTTAAATAGAAAGGCTGGCTTTGGAAGCTTTTCAAAAGAAGCAAGATTCTTTTCTTCTTTACCACCTGAGGGATGTTATTTAAAAAAAAAAAATTTAGTTGCTGCTGTAAAACACTGAACTTCAGAACTCTGCAAGCTGCTTATCATCTAAAAGAGCAATAACAACAAATAATTATTCATTAATGTTAAGAAAACCCAAAGAGTCATTGTAAACTACAATCCAATGTTCCCTTGAGTTCCGTATGATCATCCAAAATGCCCAGGTGGGAGACAGTACAGCTTTGTGTTATAATGATGTTGCTAAACTAAAGGAGCCCAGCAGGGTTCTTAAATCCAAGGTACATTATAACTTTAGTAGTTAGATTAAAACTACTAAACTACAGCTCACAAAAGCATCATTCTAAAATTCAAAAATGGGGCGTTCAGGGGAATGCCTTGCTCCATTTAGTTTTTCCAGTGAGTCTTTATTCCAATAAATAAAAGAAGGAAAAGGGCTTTTCTGAACTTCAGTGTTTTGTAGCTTGGGCTTTATTTCCACCTTAAAAATCTTTACCTGGCCATGATCTGTTGTTCCATTACTGGAGGGCAAAAATGGGAGGAATTGTCTGGGCTAAATTGCAATTAGGCAGCCCTGAGTGCGGCTGGCACCAGTTAACTTGGGATATTGGAGTGAAAAGGCCCGTAATCAGCCTTCGGTCATGTAGAACAATGCATAAAATTAAATTGACATTAATGAATAATTGTGTAATGAAAATGGAAGAGGAGAGTTAATTGCATGTTACAGTGAGTGTAATGCCTAGATAACCTTGCATTTAATGCTATTCTTAGCCCTGCTGCCAAGACTGCTACAGAACCTCTCTCAGCAGGAAGTCATTAAAGCTGTGAGTAGATAATGCAGGCTCAGTGAAACCTAAGTGGCAACAATATAACAAGAGTTTCTTTCAGACCTTAGTGTTTTCTGAAGAAAAAAAAAGAAGGGGGGAGCATGTTGAGGTAATTTGTACACATCTGAATGAAAACAGGAAACTCCAAGCAATCTATTTGCAGTTTGTCCAGTCCTGCAGATTTCCCAACTATTGTATAGACCAAGGTCAGCTCCTATAATCAAAGACAAACCTAAACCACTAGGGCTTACAAGGCAATAAGCACCCAGCTGTCTACCAGCTACAACTTAGTTTTGTTAATCACTTAGTGTGGCAAAGTCTGTGAAATGTTTGACCTCAGACTAAAAGACCAGAGGAATATGTCCTCGGGACTGAACATGGGTACCACCTGCTCAAACAGATAATCATTTCGGGGACCCTCACATTCTCAAATATCCACCCACAAACTTTCATTTAAAGTTATTTGTACTCTGACCCTGGCAAACATATCTTTCTGGACCTGTGTCTTAGGGCAAGAAAAACATACTCGAAATTTACAAGAAAGTCACAATATTTCTCCCCACTGTTTCCTTTGCCTCTGGTTCTTCCTAACTTTGGCAATTGCAAGATATTTGCCAGTTTTATTTGTTTTATTTCTCTGCTTAATCTATGGACTGTCCATAAGGGAACTTTTTCAGCCTGCAGGACTTATAGATACGGGCTTGCTGCTCCCTCCCATCCCTGTGGAATATGTCCTGGACTGTGCACTAATGTGGAATGTATATATGCAGAGCACGTGACCAAAAAGACTAAGGCAGAGCAAGCAGATCCTAAGAAAAAAGTGGCTAGAGGAAATAGGCTAGCTTTAACTATATGTTAGTTTGTATTTTCAGAAAATAAAAGTTTTAAACCTTGATGGGAAAGCAAAACTCTGAGCATGAAGCGGTAGCCCAGGATTTATTAATTGATCAGGGACCCTTAATTCTTTCCAGTATAATATTTCTGTCTTCCAAGACCAGGTGTCAGTACATTTTTCAGCCAAAGTGATTTTTGATTGAGTAATTATTACATCCTTAGAGCTTTGTTTTGTTATTTCTTGGTTTGCATGGAAACCTGTTTTCCTCGTTAATCCAGGAGAGCTCCAATATTGCTTAATGAGTGCCTTGGCTCCGTAGTCTTCCATTTCTCCTATTCCCAAGTCTTTGCTAGGCATGGGCAATACAGAGAACCCATAGGTTCTTAAGACTCAAAAGGCAGAAGAACCATCTTCTACCAACAAATTCTCAAATGCTGAAACACTGAAGAAGTAATAGCCAGCCCAGATGAGACAGGTGTTAGGCCAGATGATACAGGTTGTAAGTATTAAAGAATGACTCTAGGGGCTGGAGCGCGATAGCCCAGCGGGTAGAGGCGTTGCCTTGCAGGCAGCCGGCCTGTGCTGGCCTGGGTTCGATCCCCGCATCCCATATGGTCCGGAGCACTGCCAGGAGTAATTCCTGAGTGCAGAGCCAGGAGTAACCCCTGAGCCGCCTCCGGGTGTGACCCAAAAAGCAAAAAAAAAAAAAAAAAATTAAAAAAAAATAAAAGAATGATTCTACAATATTATGTATAAAAAAGTTAAATTCTATAGGCTATATTATCATGCAAAAATTACAATGGAATTAATATTAACAACAAATATTAAGAATGGAAGAAAATGAGCCAAAAGAGCTTTAAGATCAGACTCCTGCCATCAGTAGTTTTTGTTCCAATCCATCAGAGCTTAATCATCAGAGTTCCATCCCTTGATTGCTCTATGGTTCACGGCAATGCTTACCCTCTCACACCTACGACAGTATTGCCAAACTGTCATTCACCTCACAGAAGTTAGACTCAGGCTAAAAATGAGAATTGGTAGTGTTAGCATGAAAGTGGATTTATTCCCTGAGCTTGTGGGATCTTGAGATTGTATGAAAATTGTCATACAAGACTCAGAAGCTTAAGAAGTTAAAACTTATTATGCAGTTAAGTAAATGGGTCCAGAACCCTTTTTTTTTAAGTATTTTATTATACCACCGTGAGATATACAAATAAAAAGATATACAATTAAAAAGTTCATGTTTGGGTTTTGGTCATACAGTGTTTCAGCACCCGTCCCTCCACCAGTGCCCATCTCCATACAAATAAAAAGATATACAATTAAAAAGTTCATGTTTGGGTTTTGGTCATACAGTGTTTCAGCACCCGTCCCTCCACCAGTGCCCATCTCCCACTAACAACATCCCCGGTTCCCTCCCCTAACCCAGCCCCTGCTCCATGGCAGGTTCTTTATTTCTTTGCCTTTCTCTCTCTTTCTCTTTTCCTTCCCTTCTAGACTATGGATTACAGAACATACATTAAAAAGGTTGTCATGTGAATCCTTTTGCCTCTATTTCATGCTCAGTTCTAGGGTTGGCATTAGTACCCTCGACAATTATTAGCACCCTGTTCCATTTTCTGTCTCTCCTAAACTCTGACTCCCACACGTTTGTGATAATTTCCACCTTTGACAAGACCTCCCGATATATGCTTCACTTGACCTTGGATATTGGTATCATAATATGTACATATATATTTATGCCATGCAAATAAATGCAGTCATTCTGTATCTGTCTCTCTCCTTCTGGCTAATTTCGCTCAACATAATCTTCTCCATGTCCATCCATTTATAGGCAAATTTTATAACTTCATTTTTCCTAACAGCTGCATAGTATTCCATTGTGTAGATGTACCAAAGCTTCTTTATCCAGTCATCGATTTTCGGGCACTCTGGTTGCTTCCAGATTCTGGCTATTGTGAATAATGCTGCTATGAACATAAAAGTAGGGATGGTGTTTCCGCTGCGTATTTTTGGTTTCCCAGAGTAGATTCCCAGGAGTGGTATGGCTGGGTCAAATGGGAGTTCAATTTCTAGTCTTTGGAGGAAAGTCCATATTGTTTTCCAGAAAGGCTGTACCAGCCGGCATTCCCACCAACAATGGATGAGTGTCCCCTTTTCCCCCACATCCACGCCAGCACTTGTTGTTCTTGCTCTTTTGAATATGTGCCAGTCTCTGTGGTGTAAAGTGGTATCTCATTGTTGTTTTGATTTGCATCTCTCTGATGATTAGTGATGATGAGCATTTTTTCATATGTTTTTTGGCCATTCGAATTTCTTCCTTGCTGAAGTTTCTGTTCATTTCTTCTCCCCATTTTTTGATGGGGTTGTTTGTTTTCTTCTTGTAAAGTTCTACCAGTGCCTGATATATCCTGGATATTAACCCCTTATCAGATGGGTATTGGGTGAATATTCTTTCCCATTCTGTGGACTGCTTTTGTATCTTAGTCACTGTTTCTTTTGAGGTGCAGAAGCTTTTTAGTTTCATGTAGTCCCATATGTTTATCTTTTCTTCTAGTTGCTTTGTTAGTGATGTTTCACCTTTGAAGATGCCTTTAGCTTCAATGTCGTGGAGGGTTTTTCCTATATTTTCTTCAATGTACTTTTATGGATTCAAGTCTGATATTGAGATCTTTAATCCATTTTGATCTGATTTTTGTGCATGGTGTTGGACACAGGGTCCAAATTCATTTTTTACATGTTGCTGCCCAGTTTTCCCCAACACCACTTGTTGAAGAGGCTTTCCTTACTCCATTTTAGACTCATTGCACCTTTATCAAAGATTAAATGATCATGTGTTTGAGGTTGGGTGTCAGGATACTCAATTCTATTCCATAGGTCCACAGGTCTGTTTTTATTCCAATACCATGCTGTTTTAATTACTACTGCCTTGTAGTACAGTTTGAAGTTGGGAAAGGTGATGCCTCCCATCTTCTTTTTTCCCGAGGATTGCTTTAGCTATCCTTGGGGGGTTTATTGTTCCATACAAAATTCAGGAGCGTTTGGTCAATTTCTTTGAAGAATGTCATCGGTATCCTCATAGGGACTGCATTGAATCTGTACAGAGCTCTAGGGAGTATTACCATTTTGACAATGTTGATTCTCCCCCATCCATGAACAGGGAACGTGTTTCCATTTCCTTGTGTCCTCTTTTATCTCTTGGAGCAGTGTCTTGTAGTTTTCTTTGTACAGGTCCTTTTACATACTTGGGTAAGTTGATTCCTAGGTATTTGATTTTCTGTGGCACAATTGTGAATGGAATAGTTTCCTTAATATCCTTTTCTTCTCTTTCGTTATTTGTATATAGGAAAGCCACTGACTTTTGGGTGTTGATTTTGTATCCTGCCACTCTACTATATGCGTCTATTGTTTCTAGGAGTTTTTTGGTAGAGAGTTTAGGGTTCTCTAGGTATAATATCATGTCATCTGCAAATAATGATAGCTTGACTTCTTCCTTGCCTATCTGGATGCCCTTGGATGTCCTTTTTCTTCTCTTGATTGCTATGGCAAGTACTTCCAGTACTATATTGAATAAAAGAGGTGAGAGTGGGCAACCTTGTCTTGTCCCCTGATCTCAGGGGGAAGGCTTTCAACTTTTCCCCATTTAGAATGATGCTTGCTGTGGGCTTTTGGTAGATGGCTGTAACTATCTTGAGGAAAGTCCCTTCAATTCCCATTTTCTGGAGCGTTTTAATCATGAACGGGTGCTGGATCTTGTCAAATGCTTTTTCTGCGCTCTATTGAAAGGGATCATATGGTTTTTAATTTTTTCTTTTATTGATATGATGTATTATGTTGATTGACTTGCGAATGTTGAACCATCCTTGCATTCCCGGGATGAATCCTACTTGGTCATGATGTATAATCTTCTTGATGAGTCTTTGGATTCTGTTTGCTAGTATTTTGTTGAAGATCTTAGCATCCGTGTTCATCAGGGAGATTGGTCTGTAGTTTTCTTTCTTTGTGTTGTCTCTCCCTGCTTTGGGTATCAGGGGTGATATGTGCCTCGTAGAAGCTGTTTGGGAGTGTTTCTGTTTCTTCTATTTCCTGGAAGAGCTTGAAAAAGGACTGGCAGTAGGTCCTCCTTAAAGGTTTGGTAGAGTTCACTAGGGAATCCGTCTGGACCTGGGCTTTTGTGTTTGGGCAGACTTTTAATTACTGTTTCTATTTCCTCGATGGTGATGGGTTTATTCAGGTATTGGAGGTCTTCTTGTTTCAGCCGTGGGAGGTTATAGGACTTCAGGAATTGATCCATTTCTTCTAGATTCTCATGTTTCACGGCATACAGGCTCTCAAAGTAATCTCTGATGATCTTTGGATTTCTGTGGTTTCTGTTGTGATGTCACCCTTTTATTTCTGATTCTGTTTATTTGGGTTTTCTTTCCCTGTCCTTACAAGCCAGAACCCTTTTGAGGCTGCTCCTTGCCCATGCATAATCATTCATCTGATCTCTTGATGTCTGGTCCTCAGTGAATGGTGTACGGTAAGTCCAATCCTTTACTGTTTATTCAC
>JAJIBD010039042.1:0-62821 GCA_021461705.1 Cryptotis parvus | reverse complement strand
ATGTATACCAGGGAAGAAATCACACTACTAAACATATATGCGCCAAATGAGGGGCCAGCAAAATATTAAAATAACTATTAATAGACCTCAAAGAAGACATTAACAGTAGCACAATAATAGTCAGAGACTTCAATACTGCCTTATCAACTACGGATAGATCCATGGGGGCTGAAACTCACCAGGGAAATACTGGACCTGAATGAAGAAATAGAAGAAAGAGAGCTGGTTGATATATACAGGGATTTTCATCCCAAAAAAAGCTGAATACACATTTTTCCAGTGTGCATGGAACATACTCCAAGATAGACCATATACTGAGCTACAAAAGCATACCTCAACAAAATAAAAAAGATTGAAATTGTGTCGACTATCTTTTCAGATCACGATGCACTGAAAGTTAACCATACACAGAAGCAGGGAGCTAAACCAAACACCTGGAAACTGAACAGCTCACTGCTGAACAACAAATGGGTCATAGAAGAAATCAAACAGGAAATCCAAAGATTCTTGAAACAAATAACAATGGAAGATACCAACTATCAGAACTTGTGGGACACAGCAAAAGCTGTGTTAAGAGGAAAGTTCATAGCTCTGCAAGCATTCACCAGGAAACAAGAAAGGGCCCACATAAATAACCTGACCTCACAGCTGAAAGTATTAGAAAAGAGACCAACCAAAGAAGCCCAACCCAGGCAGAAGGAAGGAAATAATAAAACTTAGGGAGGAAACCAACGAGCTGGAAACCAAAAAAAATCCAAAAGATTAATGAAACCAAGAGCTGGTTCTTTGAAAAAATTAAACAAGATCGACAAGCCACTGGCAAGACTTATAAGGACAGGGAAAGAGAGAACCCAAATAAATAGAATCAGAAATGAAAATGGTGACATAACAACAGAAAAGACAGAAATCCAAAAGATCATCAAAGATTACTTTGAGAACCTGTATGCCACGAAACATGAGAACCTAGAAGAAATGGATAAATTCCTGAAGTCCTATAACCTCCCACGATTGAAACAAGAAGACCTCCAATACCTGAATAAGCCTATCGCCATCGAGGAAATTGAAACAGTAATTAAAAGTCTGCCCAAACACAAAAGCCCAGGTCCAGATGGGTTCACTAGCGAATTCTACCAAACCTTTAAGGAGGACCTACTGCCTGTCCTGTTCAAGCTCTTCCAGGAAATAGAAGAAACAGAAACACTCCCAAACAGCTTCTACGAGGCACACATCACCCTGATACCCAAAGCAGGGAGAGACAACACAAAGAAGGAAAATTACAGACCAATCTCCTTGATGAACACAGATGCTAAGATCTTCAACAAAATACTAGCAAACAGAATCCAAAGACTCATCAAAAGATCATACATCATGACCAAGTAGGATTCATCCCGGGAATGCAAGGCTGGTTCAACATTCACAAATCAATCAACATAATACATCATATCAATAAGAGAAAAAATAAAAACCATATGATCCTATCAATAGATGCAGAAAAAGCATTTGACAAGATCCAGCACCCATTCATGATTAAAAAACCCTCCAGAAAATGGGAATTGAAGGAAGCTTCCTCAAGATAGTCAAAGCCATCTACCAAAAGCCCACAGCGAGTATCATTCTCAATGGGGAAAAATTGAAAGCCTTCCCCTTAAGATCAGAAACACTACAAGGTTGCCCTCTCTCACTTCTTTTATTCAATATAGTACTGGAAGTACTCCGCCATAGCAATCAGAGAAGAAAAGGACATTAAGGGCACCCAGATAGGCAAGGAAGAAATCAAGCTATCATTATTTGCAGATGACATGATATTATACTTAGAGAACCCTAAACTCTCGACCCAAAAACTCTTAGAAACAATAGATATGTATAGTAGAGTGGCAGGGTACAAAATCAATACCCAGAAGTCGGTGGCTTTCCTATACACAAATAACGAAAGAGAAGAAAGGGATATTAAGATATCAATTCCATTCACAATTGTACCACAGAAAATCAAATACCTAGGAATCAGCTTAACCAAGTGTGTAAAGGACCTATACAAAGAGAACTACAAGACACTGCTTCAAGAAATAAAAAAGGACACGAGGAAATGGAAACACATTCCCTGCTCATGGATGGGGAGAATTAACATTGTCAAGATGGTAATACTCCCTAGAGCTTTGTACAGATTCAATACGGTTCCTATAAGGATACCCATGACATTCTTTAAAGAAATTGACCAAACACTCCTGAAATTCGTATGGAATAATAAACCCCCACGGATAGCTAAAGCAATCCTTGGGGAAAAGAAGATGGGAGGCATCACCTTTCCCAACCTCAAACTGTACTACAAAGCAGCAGTAATAAAAACAGCGTGGTACTGGAATAAAAACAGACCTGTGGATCTATGGAATAGAGTTGAGTATCCTGACACCCACCCTCAAAGACATGATCAGTTAATCTTTGATAAAGGTGCAAAGAGTCCAAACTGGAGTAAGGAAAGCCTCTTCAACAAGTGGTGCTGGGAAAACTGGACAGCTACATGTAAAAAAATGAATTTGGACCTGTGTCTAACACCTTGCACAAAAAATCAGATCAAAATGGATTAAAGATCTCAATATCAGACCTGAATCCATAAAAGTACATTGAAGAAAATATAGGAAAAACCCTCCACAACATTGAAGCTAAAGACATCTTCAAAGGTGAAACACCATTAACAAAGCAACTAGAAGAAAAGATAAACATATGGGACTACATGAAACTAAAGAGCTTCTGCACCTCAAAAGAAACAGTGACTAAGATACAAAGGCAGTCCACAGAATGGGAAAGAATATTCACCCAATACCCATCTGATAAGGGGTTAATATCCAGGATATATCAGGCACTGGTACAGCTATATAAGAAGAGAACACCCAACCCCATCAAAAAATGGGGAGAAGAGATGAACAGAAACTTTGACAAGGAAGAAATTCGAATGGCCAAAAAGGCATATGAAAAAATGCTCATCATCACTAATCATCAGAGAGATGCAAATCAAAACAACAATGAGATATCACCTCACACCACAGAGACTGGCCCATATTCAAAAGGGTAAAAGCAACAAGTGCTGGCGTGGATGTGGGGAAAAGGGGACTCTCATACATTGTTGGTGGGAATGTCGACTTGTACAACCTTTCTGGAAAACAATATGGACATTCCTCCAAAGACTAGAAATTGAGCTCCCTTTTGACCCAGCCATACCACTCCTGGGAATATACCTCCGGGAAGCCAAAAACACACAGCGGAAACACTATCTGCACTTTTATTTTCATAGCAGCACTATTCACAATAGCCAGAACCTGGAAACAACCAGTATGCCCGAGAACTGATGACTGGATAAAGAAACTTTTGTACAACTATACAATGGAATACCATGCAGCTGTCAGGAAAAATGAAGTTATGAAATTTGCCTATAAATGGATGGACATGGAAAGGATCATGTTGAGTGAAATTAGTCAGAAGGAAAGAGAGACATAGAATGGCTGCATTTATTTGCATGACATAAATATATCAGGTGGTCTTACTAAAAGTGGAAATTACCGCAAACGTGAGGGAGTCAGAGGTTAGGTAAGACAGAGAAGGGAACATGTGTGAATAAATGTCGAAAGGGCTGATACCAACATAGAACTGAGCATTAAATACAGGCAAAAAATGCACATGATAGCTTCCAAGTGTATGTAGTGCAACCCACAATGTGTAGGAGAAGGAAGGGAGAGAGAGGGAGAAAGAAAAGAGATAAAGAACCTGCCATTTAGGCAGGCTATGGGAGGGGGAGGGAATTGGGGACATTGGTGGTGGGATATGGGCACTGGTGGAGGGCGGGTGCTGGAACACTATGTGACCGAAACCTCCAAACATGAACTATGTTTTAATTGTATATCTCATGGTGGTATAATAAAATATTTAATTAAAAAATAAATAAATAAAAAATATGCAGAAATAAAATGGAAGAAAATGTGCTCTAAAAAATTAGCAATTGCAAACAACTATCATTAAAAAGAAAAATGATCAATATTATAAATAAAAGAAGAGCAACATAATTTTCATATAAATTAAAAATATAAGAAATATTCTGAATAAAACTATCCTCAGCAATTTAGGTGCCTAGAGGAAATTGTGCAATGCTTTTAGAGATAGGTCTGTGGAACAAAGACATCCAAACATGCTTCCCTGTGTTAGAATATGAAGTCAGGCTAGAAGACAGATATTCCCTATTTCTCAATCTGACAAAGACTAAATGCAAAACATCTATGGTGAACAAGTAATATCTAGGGTTGGACTCAAATAAGGCACGCACATCCCCACTGCACTATGGGCCTAGCGCCTGGTCAGAACTTTTATCATAGCAGCTGAATGGAAGGCAGGTACTTGGACCATATTTAGAAACATGGCATTGCTAGATATAATTGTTTTCCTGATCCTCTTCGAAAACAGAAATCTGGAATGAATGTTGGTGTTGGGGTACCTTATTTAGGGAACTGAAAAAGCTGGAAGTCTTGCAAAAAAAATGTGTGTCTGCAACAGAGAGGACACTGTGTGGCCTCGGCTGCCTAAGAGAAATGTGATCTGCATACACACCTCGAAGTGTCCAAATCTTTCAATATTGACAATTCAGAATCAATGAGCTTTGGGAATGCTTGAACATGATAATGGAGGCTGAGTTAAATTCTACAGATCAGTAAAAGTACAAAGTTAAATGGCCAGTTGCCCACTCATAAATCAAGAATATAAACTCTATACATTCTAGGCCAGGTTCTATAGAAAAAGAGGATGTAAGCCAAAGTAGGGTCCATGGTATCAATTCTATGCATCCAGGAATTGCCTCAGGCAACAAGGCCGGGAACTGGGGACACCCAGGAAGCCATTGAGCTTCCAGAGGGCTCAGGGGATCTCAGAAAGAACAGACATGGCACAAGAAGAAGAGCTAAAGGCAGAGCAGGTAGGGCAGAGGGACTCAGGGCCCCGAGTGGGTGGGGCCTGTGATGTCATCACTCTGGTGTCCCCTGCCCACAATCCAATCCCTTATGATGTAAGCAGGCAGGGCTATAAATATCCATGGCCTGGTTGCTCAGCGCTCATTTGCCTCAGTCAAGCTGCCAAACATACATGGATATTATTAACGTTTCTAGTCCTCTCTGTCCCCCAGCCCAACCTCAAAATACCTTCCTCCATTCACCTGTACCTTGTCCTACTCCTTCCCTTCCTCCAATGTGTTTTGTCCACCGCATGTTTGTTGCACCACCACTGGTTTCCTCTCTCTGTACACCATCGGGTAAGTACACAGGGTGAGTTCCTGAGGAATTTGGTGGCAGGTTGAGTTTGGTCAATTCAGGGGTACACTGAGTTTGGGGAATCTGAAACATACCAGAACATCATTCCCCTCAGAGTCTAGAGGGTTGACTCACGGGTTAAGTGGGACCCTTGTCAGAGCTTTGCCAGCTATATCGAGTGTATCGAAGATGAGCAGATTCAACCTATTTTTGTGTCCTACCCTTACCCTTTTTTAAGAAAAAAAGGGTAAAATTTCCTTACCCTTAAAATTTTTTTCAGGGTAAAAACCCAGAAGGAAGTTCACTGAATTACTTGGATGTTCACTGAATTACTTGGCTGCATGGATATAAATCCCTGAGTACCCACAAAGGGCCAAGAGGAACAAGTTCCATAGACTCACCTTCTTTTGTTGGATTCTAGCTTCCCAGGAGAACCCGCCAACAAAAGCGAGCCAGCCCCTGGAAGAGAACCTGCGATCTGAAAAAGCCCGCCATAAGAGGACAGCCTGCAGGTCCAGACAGCACAGTAGGCGGTGTAAGTAGCTGCCTTCTCTGCCAGAGCTCTCTAGTTCTTTACTATTGAAACTCAAGCCCAAAACTCTGAGGATGTCAATGTAGAGATCAACCCTCTGATAAGAAGGGCTGCACGAGAGAGATGGGTGGCCAGAGAGGCAGAGGCGAGGAACGTGGGTGATTCCCTCTAACCCAACAATAGAAGGAAGCCTGGCAGGTGCATGCTGCCCTCCAGGTGGGCTTCGGCGGTTGGGATAAGCCACTTGTGTCTCTTAACTCCGTTCAAGTTCCCGAGGGCTACATCCTGGGTTCTATGGGAGGGAATGGTTGAGGTTTCTGGGGATTCTGAAGTCCCAAGACATGGTGAGAAGGGCCTTTATCCTGGAAGCAGGCACTTCCGTGAGTCTTGGTCATTGAGTTTGGGGGCAGAACTTTGTGAGTCTCGGGCATGGAGCTGTCCTGGCAACTCTCTGAACCCTGGATGAGAAGTTCTGCTGCTGCTCCCCTGAACTAGAGCCCCTCTTGCTTCCCCAGGGAGGAGATTCCGTTATACCACCCGGAGAGAGCAGCACATCACCCGGATCTGCAGGGACAGGTGACTATTCTCTGTCCTTCCCTCCAGATACAATTACAAGGCCCTGGTGGTGCCAACCATGGACAGGGGTGCATAGAGCAATGGGAACAGGGTGGAGATTGAGACCTTGTCAACTGAGACAACACCGATGAGAGGCCTAAGAGGGGGGCATATTTCCAGGGGGTTTCTCTCCGGGGGTGGGTTTCATACTCATCCTGGCTTCACACCCATCTTGTGTGTCTTCTCAGACACCAGAACTGGCACCAGCATGGCACTTTCTGCCAAATGCCATCAAGAGTCTCAGCGGTCAGGGCAGTGCCCAACTTTTACCTATTTCTCTCTAGATCCATTGCTCACCGCGATGCCCTCCTCGCTACCTCTCAGGCTCGCTCTGACCATTCTCCAATTCGTCCCCTGCTCCTGCCGCTGTCCTCGGCTGACAACACTAATGGCTGCTCCACATGCCCCAGAGAGGAGGGCACAGCGCCCATCCCGGAGGATGCACACCCTTCCTCCCAAGTCCAGCCTGCCCCCTCACAGTATCACCCACAAGAGGGGGCAGTGACCGCCAAGGGTGATGCCCAGACTTGTTCTAAAGTTCAATCCTTTTTGAATCACCGGGAAGAGGACAGGGCAGACATCGCGGAGGACAGGGCTTTCCCCAATCCGAGGCTATATAGGGCTAAGACATATGACAACCTGGTTCCGCCTCTGTCCAGACCTCGTTGGAGAAATTCATGTGTACTTACCCCCCATTGGTGAGGCCGAGGACTGGGGGTCCCAGGATTCCTCCTCCGACGAGGAGGAGTCACTTGTATCCATCACGGACGGGGAAGGGTCACATTACTCTGCTTCTGATGAGGCCGGGTCCCTTTCCCTGAGTGAGGAGGAGGAGGAGCTCCCGACATAGTGGTGCCTACCTGTATCCCAGCGGTGAGCCCCTTCCCTCCTGCATCAGGCTGCCCGGGGAGGTGCACAGAAAGAGGAAACGCCGCCATGTGCGGTTCAACTTAGCAGAGGCACCTGAAAGGCGTCCCCGCAGAGCCCTCCGATGCCTGAGGAAGCTGTGTTGTTTCTCTGTTCCCGAAGAATAAACTGAGTTCTTATCCCTTACGACTGTGGTGGCTCGCTGGGTCCTTCTTGATGCAGAAAGGAGCGGAGGGGTGCAGTCACTCGGAGTGTTCACCAAAGGGAAGGACGGGGCGATACACAGCCCCTGAGTCTCCCTAAGCGAAGGGGGGTCCCATTATTCCGTATCGGGTGAGGAGGGGTCCCCTGAAAACCTAAGCGAAGAGGAGGAGCCCCCGAGACAGTGGTTCCAACCTATTTCCCCCAGTGAGCCCCTTGCGCCCTGCGTAAGGCGGCCAGGGAGGCTGGCAGGAAGAGGACACGGCGCCATGTTCGCTTCAACGCACCAACGGAACCACGTTCCAATGGAGATCTCTTCCTCGGTGCTGGAAGATGCGTGTTTTGCTGGGATACGCTCCCGAGATAGAAATAGCTTTATTTCCCCTAAAACTGTGTTGTCTTGCTGGGCCCTTCTTAATGCAGAAAGGAGATGAGGGGTGCTGTTCCCTGAAGGGAAGGATGGTTGATACAGCCCCCGAGTCTCCCGCTGTATCGAGGGGGCTGCTTTGGAGGGCAGAGCTGATGCCTCCCCACTCCCATGCGGACATTGGAGCCATCGGAGGCTGCACGAAAAAGGACTGTGGCCATTACCCCGCCACACCCCCATGCACCTTCTAGAGCCCCTGCAGCAAGAGGATCAAGGGTTACGTTGCTCCCCAGAAGCAGAAAAGAGTGACCTGAAGGGGTGAGGTCCAGCAGCAGAGGCAGACCCGGTGCATCTGTGTGTGGGGGGTGGTGAGCTGAGCGCAGTGATGAGCCTGGCCGGTGACGGGGAGGCCTCCTCCGGAGAAACTCAGCGTCCCTCGGAAACGTAGCTTGAGAGCCCTGCCTATCCGTGGACCTGCCCTTATTGGAATCTACTGTGCTGCCACCAGGGGAAAATCCCTGGAATTGTTACATACAAGGAAACAAGTTGATATTTCAGGCCAATGGAAACATATCCTTTGTTTGCAATAAAAGTGTGGTTTATGGTATGATGCACCGTCACCTGCATTTTGGAAACTGGTGAGCAAACAGGCACCTCAAGAGAATTAAATATTGGTTGGAAGTCCTTCAAGGTCCCTGAAAGTCCTATTGCAGAAATTCCCAGAAAAGCAGAAAAACCAGAAACACTGGTTTTCCTTAACATTATTTTAATTATATTAGCCAAATCCTTGGCCTTGGGCTTCTCAGTGACTCCAAACAAAGTCGACTGTTCCAATTTCTAGGTACTCTAAGTAGCATGGGGAAATTTTGGCAAAGGCAGTCAGGAAAGAAGCAGAAATCCAAAAAAGCACTTTTTTTGGGCAAAGAAAGTGAGTGAGAGAGTGAGAGAGAGAGAGAAAGGTAGCAGGAAGGATTGAAGGTAGAGAAGGAAGGAAAGAAGCAAAAAATGGAAGAAGGAATGAAGGAATGAAGGAGGGAGGGAGGGAGGAAGGAGAGAGAGGGAGGGAAGAAGGAAAGGAAGGAAAGGAAGGAAGGAAGGAAGGAGGGAGGGAGGGAGGGAGGAAGGAAGGAAGGAAGGAAGGAAGGAAAGAGGGAAGGAAGGAAGGAAAGAAGGAAAGAAGGAAAGAAGGAAGGAAAGAAGAATGAAATGGAGAGTTTTTGACGGATAACGGAGAAAGACTTAACAGGAACGAAGGGATGCCAGAAGTAGACAAGGAGGAGAGAAGGATAAAAGGACGACGGGAGGAAAGGAAGGAATGTAAGATAGAAAGGTGGGTAGTATGACAGAGAAGGAAGGATGAAAGTATAGAAGAAAACCAGGTAAAAGTGAAGGGAAGAAGGAATTGGAATGAAGAAAAAGTGGAGAAAGGATGGACAAGAAAAAAAAGCAAAGAGAAATTTGGCATTTATTAATATTTATATATAAGACTTTTATGAAACATTCCTAAATCAATATGGCTAGAAGAGATACAAAATTATTTTAATATAATCATGCTTGACTGGGAAGATTTCATTTGTAGTAGTCTACTGTGATATCTTTAAAGATTAAATATCCTAAAAGAATTATTCTGATTGGTGAACCCAAAAAGTCATGGGGCAAAAATATTCTAGACAAATCAAAACTGTTTAGGCGGAAATGATACAAATGTGAGAGTCTCACAAGCAGCTGGGGGAGGCTAGAACACGGCTCGCGCCGGGCCCAGCTGACCATGGAACCCCGAGGAGGGCAGATGGATTTTGGGAGTGGGGCCCGTCGCCTCTGGGGGTCCCGAAGCAGCCGGATGAGACTCGCCCATCACACTAGCCACCATTTCTGCTGTCCAGACGCTGGGAAACTGCGCCATGACCAGATTAACAGAGCAAAACCAGTTCGAGCCCAGGTCGCTAGGCTGCAAGAGGGCCATGCGGTCCTCTAAAATAGTGAAACAGTAATGTCTTTTAATGCACTGCATTCCATGAAGAGCAGGAAAATTTGTTGGGAAGGCGATATAAAGAGGAAAGAAATGAAATACAGAATCCGCCAAGTAGTTGAGGTGCGGGAGGGGGAGGAATGTGGGGACATTGGTGATGGGAGATGGGTTTGGGTGGAGGGATGCGTGTTCGAACACTGTAGAACCAAAACTCTACATGAGCATCTTTCAATTGTATGTCTAAAATGGTGTAATAGGTCGAGCCTGGTGGCCCTGCCCAGGAGCTGCCCACAGGCCAGCATACAGGGCCTCACGGACAGCTGGAGAGGCTGGCGCCGCTCGCGCCGGGCTTAGCTGACCATGGAACCCCAAGGAGGGCAGATGGGTTTTGGGAGTGGGCCCGTCGCCTCTGGGGGTCCCAGAAGCAGCCAGATGAGACTCGCCCATCACACTAGCCACCATTTTTGCTGTCCGACGCTGGGAAACTGCCTCACGACCAGATCAACAGATCAAAGCCAGTTCGAGCCCATGTCGGCCGCGGCGGTCCACTAAAAATAGTGAAACAGTAATGTCTTTTAATGCACTGCATTCCACGAAGAGCAGGAAAGTTTGTTGGGAAGGAGACATAAAGAGGAAAGAAATGACATACAGAACCCGCCAACTGGTTGAGGTGCGGGAGGGGGAGGGAGGTGGGGACATTGGTGCTGGGAAATGGGTTTGGGCGGAGGGTGCGTGTTGGAACACTGTAGAACCAAAAGCTCTACATGAGCATCTTTCAATTAAAAAAAAAAGGTGGAATCTACCACAAACATGTGGGAATCAGTGGTTAGGTAAGACAGAGAAGGGAACAGTGTGCTAATATTTGTCAAAAGTGATAATACCAGCCTAGAACTGAGCACTGAATATAGGAAAAAAAGATATACATGATAATCTCTAAATGTATGTATTGCAATCCACAATGTGTAAGAGAAGAGAGAAAGAGAGAGAGAGAAGAGATAAAGAACTTGCCATAGAGGCAGGCTAGGGGAGGGGGAGGGAAGTGGGGACATTGGTGGTGGGAAATGGGCACTGGTGGAGGGATGGGTGCTGGAACACTGTATGATGGAAACCCAAACATGAACATCTTTGTAATTGTATATCACATGGCGGTGTAATAAAATATTTTTAAAAAATGGTGTAATAATATTTGCGGGGGAAAATAATAAAATTAAATTAAAAAAAAAGAAAATGATACAAATGAGTAAAAGAAAACTTGGAGCAATGATAATCTGCATTATTTGAATGGAATTTGAAGTTAGATTGAATTCCAATGAAAAGGGAAGTAAGGGATGTATTACATGTTGAAAGTAGGAGCTGAGACAGAAGAAAAGTGGTTTGGAAAATGCAAATTTTGCAACATAAGTTGAACTAAGATTATGTTTAATGTTTGGAGAGGGTTTGACTGTTCAAGAAAGAAACACTGTTTATAGAGTAAATGAATTTTCTTCTTTTCTTTTTGGAAAGCAGTTTGTTTTAATTCAGTAAGAATAATAACCAACTATATCATGAATTCAAAACAATAATCTATTGTCTAATATTTATGAAAACTATACTACTCGATCATTTTCCATCTCTTAATTTCTCGTACCTCTGATTTATAATCAAAAGGTCTCACTTGTACTATTTACAAGCTTATTGAATTTATACTAATCTATATTACTTTCTGTCACACTGACACTGAATAAATCACATCTTGACAGTATACCACAAAGTGTACATGCCAATTATATACAGGGTGTTCAAATTTGCTGTTCCAGAGCTGGAGTAATGGTATAGTGGTAAGGCATTTTCCTTTCACACATCAGCCCAAGGTCAATCTCCAACAATCCATATGGTTTTCCAGGTCCATCAGGAATGATCCCTGCAAACAGAGACAGGAGTAAGCATAGCCATTATTGCCACAAAACTGTTCCAACAATAAAATCAATTATTCCTTTTTAATTAATAAATCTGATTGTTCTAATTTATCTTTGTGAGATTGCATGTCTTTTTCTTAGGGATGGCTTTATATTTTTTCTCTTAATTCTAAGGGAGTTAGGGAGGGAGGGAAGAATGGAGAGAGAGAGAGAGACAGAGACAGAGACAGAGACAGATGACAGAGAGAGACAGAGAGTCAAAAATAGAGACAGATAGACTGAGGACTTGGCTGGGTAGGGCTGAGGTTACTGGGCAGGCCAGGCCAGAACATGGTATGGTTTAGTTATCTGGTGCAACTCACCCCAGATAATACTTGTACCATGCTCTGTAAAATTTCTCTCATGCACTTCTGCTCATAGAGGAGATAAGGCCGTTCCTGGTCCTTTGGCATGCTAGAATTGCAAGCCATCACAGGGCAAGTACTCTAGAGAGGAAAGGAGCATTCTCAGTGGAGACAGTTCTGGCTGTCAAAGCCTTCCAAGGGCTGAGACTCCACCCAGAGAGATGCTCACTTACTGCACCCAATAAGTCAGACATGGAATATGTAGCTGGTGTGTTGGCTGTTAACTCTCCAGTTTCATCTAATTCTCAGGATCCCCACCCCTGCCTCTGTGCCCTTTTATAATAGAATCAGCACCAGCCTCTGAAGCCTTTCAATAGGGCTCACATGACCTTTGTAAAATGTCTGTGCATTGTGCTGTATTGTTGTCTAACTGGGTGAAGTGAGAGAGAACTTTGGGCCCCTCAGGAATTTCAGATCCTTGCCAAAACCTAACTAAGCTCTTCTCAATATTTACTGGCAGATGTGTATTGTGATGAGGCCAAAGTAAAACTCCATGCCAAAGGTCCTTCTGGGAGTAGAGTATCAGGGATTCACCTAACTTACGATATGCTGATTGGGCGAAGGAGAATGGCTGGATAGAAACAGGTGAACTCCTTACCCTGTGCTGTTTGAACTTACATTCATGAGACAGTGTTGGGCATCTGGGAAAGATTGATACTTATGCCTAGTTGAAAGGAAACTATACAAAAATTTTTCAGGGACCTACTGAGTCATATGTGGATTTTGTGGGTAAATGGAGCGATACCTTAGGGATTAAATAATTCAGAAGCACCTGGAATGGCAATTCACTTTGACAGTACCAATGAGAATTCCCAAGCATTCATGTGCACTATGAAGAGTGGAGGAGGGGTTAGGGAATTTAAGAGCATGTCAGAATGTTGGCTTGATTACCATCAAGTATGTGTAAATGCTATTGAGGTTTAGGCAGTTCAGAGGCAGGCTCAGGTGAATTGGGGGTAGATCAGACAATCTCCACAGGAGAGACACAGCTCCTCACAACCCAATCCTTTAGGGCATCACCCAGATCAAAGGAGATGATGAGACACAAGTGGGTATAACCTGCTCTATTTCTTCCAGCTGCTCATACTTGGGAATTCCATTGGGCCTTTCATTTTCCCTCTACCTCTATGCACTTTCTTCAGGCTTTCACAGCTCTCGGGGGTTCCCTTTGGAGATCAGGAACTCATAAGATTTTAATGAACACTCAAAGGGAAGGAAGCAAATTCAGCACAATAATGAGACATTTCTAGCCCTGTACCCAAGGAATAAAGAAGTATATGAGCACTCAGAATTAAGGATTTGTCTGTATCCCACCCCAAGGGCTCTGTCCAATCTGGCATGCAAGCAAAGGCCAAGTATGTTAATGTATGGAGAAATCGAACACACTTCCGTTGTCTCTGTGGTAAGACTAGTATTTAACTGCCTAATGATGAGGCAGCAAAAGCCAGTTCACATTCAAATTTCCAAGAGTATAGGATTATTGCATTAACATACATCTCAGAGACCTGGGCCCTACAAAAGCAGGATGAGAATGCTATTCGGGTCTCCCAAAGAGGAATCAAAAGAGCTAAAGAGCTATGCTTGGAATATCACGCCTCACTCAAGTGAGAGAAGGAATCTGGAGTTCCGACCTCCGTAGCTGTTCCAGAGTCAGGGACACAGTCTCGTTCACCAGGACATCAAAAAATCAGATGGGATAGTCATATAATGCGATCTGGAGATAATCACTGGACTAGAGCTGTTACCGAATGGATCCCACGGGACATCAAAAGATTTCGTGGCAGCCCACCTACAAGATTGTCAGACTTTCTTATCAAGAACCTGAACGAACGGTTTGAGGCTCTCAGTGTTCCTGAAACAACCAAATGCCATTGGGCTACAATGGCACATGATAGGGTCAAATGGAATTATTACTGGCACCCATTAGAACAAATCGATGAATAACGGGATATCAAGTGATCAAATGATAGGATAATTATAACCCTGAGTAGGCATAAAACTAGGTATATTGTTTTATGCACATGAGTAGCAGAGAAATAGAAAAATAGACTGAAGAAGAATCAGGAGGATTAACTACTACAATACCCTCCAGAAGGCAAAGGAGATTATGCCACTGCAAATAAACTCTGAACACCTCTCACTAATATCTCAATTAGTACCTTCCCCAATATCGAATGAATTGCAGATGTAGTGTTCACCATGATCTTACGCATTTACGCTGTTTGTATTTTGGTTAAAGACATGATTGGAAAAATACATATTGCTAGGTTGAGATGCCAAACCTATATGATTGTCGCTTGTCTTCCTGTTGTTCATTGATTTGCTCGAGTAGGCACCAGTAATGTCCTCATTCATTGGGAATGAGGTCCATTATTGTTACTGTTTCTGGCATATCAAATACACCACCAGTAGCTTACCAGTCTCTGCCTTGGCTCTGGGTTTATCTCAGTCTTTTTCTATGTCAGACCATCAACCATCCAGGGCCCACAGGGCAGAGTCTACCTGGGGTGTAGACAAGCCTGTCTCCTGTCAGTCAGCTGCCAATGTAGCGAGGTACCACAGAAACACCTGAAACACCTCGAGAGGCAATTATAAATTTAAATTCACAGTGAATTGCCTTAATTTCCACTTACCTAGTATGTTATCAAAGGAACAATTATTCTGTTTTCCATAATAATTTTGTTTTCTTCTGTTTCTACTAGATGTCCAATAATAAAAGTATCTAAAATAGATCCTAAAATAGAAACTGCCTGGATTATGATATTTTTTGCGCGGAGGACTCACCAAGTAGTCTTTGTGAACCCTGTGGCCAGTTGGTTCAACTGTGAAGTTTCAAAGTAGGGTCTAGTAGTGATGCGTAGCCTCTCCAGCCCAGGGTGCTAAGGAGCATCTGGTTCACCAAAAGCCTTTAACAAATCATGCAGGGTCCAGAATTGGCATAGGGCCTTTTGCAACAATGTGATCTTTCATTGTATTTATTTGTAATCACCTCCATGGTAAAAGACCAAACAATGACACTCATAGTAATTGTTGCAGGACACCTAGAGCCTCTACATCTGCCCTGGATTGCCTCCTGCAGATCACTTTGTAGATAGGGTGGTAGTTTAAATGTGGCAGTTTATCTGACCATGTATTCTGTACTGGCTGGTATAAATATTCTCTCATGCTACCATAATCATCGTGGGACTAGCTAGATCTTACCAGCATATTTGCATGGCCACGTTGGATCTCTAAGTAATTAGCCCAGAGAGAAATGCTGTTTGCCTCCAAGCATGGATCCCTGATAACGCAAAGGCAACTAAAATACAAAACTACCATGAAGTAAAGACGAGAGTCTTGTGAAGTCTTGGAGAAATATTTATCTGGCATTAGTATTGTCTTTGATACAGAGGCATGCCATCTCAAAAACCCCCTTCTCTATCCTATAAAGACTTTTCCAGGCATATCTTGGCTAAGATATTAGCATCTAGTTAAGGTGCTAGAGTTAAGGCTCAAGACATTAGCATCTAGTTAAGGACCTAGTTAAGGTGCTGGGAGAAATTACCTGAGGGTATTTGACCCTGCCTGCTTCCCATAAAAGTGGGAGGTCTAAGTTGCAGGGGGATAAAACTAGCATGATTCCTCTCTTGCTCTCTCTTTTTGGGCTCTTTTTTGGGGCTCACACTCTTCTTGGGAGTTTTGTCTTTTTCTCCTCTTTACAGGGCCTTAATACGTGGTGGCTGCCATCTTGGCCCACATGTGGCTGGGGTTCTAGCAGGGAATCCTAAGCACAAGGTTTTTCCTATTGCTGATTTGTATGCCTGAACCTGTGATAGGTAAAAGCATCTTTAAACCTGTGCCAGATTCCTGAGTTTTCATCCATTTCCCTCCGGCTTCGGAGGTAGAAGGGAACTCGCTTCCCGGTATTGTTGAGGACCCCAGTGGCTCCCCGACAAGTAATATCTTATTCCACACTGCTTTTGAGAGGAAAAGCCACTCCACTGTTTTTAGCATACCATGTCAATTCCATGAAGATAATTGGAATTCATCTCTAAGTTATTAGAAGTGACTGTCTTTCACACTTCCTAATCTTTCTGAATCTCCCTTTTCTATGTCTTGCTTTGTCTTCTATGCCCTCAATGTATTCATCTTCAATACTTCTAAAGTATTATAGCTCTGATAATAGTATTGCCGTGTTCCTGTCTCTTACTCTATTTGCCTTTAGCCTGTGTTTTAATTATGATGAAATGAATATACCAAATATTGACATTTTAATACTAGTGAAGTAAAAATAGAGTGAATTTCTGTAAAAAAAAATAAATCCTTTCATCAAAACATTTTTCCTTTGCACCTTGAGTGTCCCTCATGATGCACTTCTTATTCTTTCCTAAGAAACTGAGGAAATCTTTCTGCTGTGTCGTCTCAGAGGTCACTGAACTAAAATACAAGAGAGTTTGACTGTTGGATGGATGTCCCCTTATATATATACTGGTGCATTTTCTAGACGGGTAGGAAGATGTATTTCTTGAAGGCGTGGATCCTTTATGTGGTTCATATCACCATTTTATTTCTCGATGGCAAGCACTATGCTAAGTATCCATCAATGCTGACTATAGAAATGAAGCATTATACAATACCATTCTGTGTTTAGTCATATAAAATATGCAGTAAAAATTCAGCTTATAAGTGTTTTACATTTTATAAGTGTATAAACCAAAATAGTCCATAATTTGAGATAGTTCACCTACATACATATATGCACTTAAGTTTCTTGTTCTGAAGAAGTAAAATACCCTTTGGGGGATCACTGGCAAATTCAATTTTTAAAACTACTTGTTGGAGCGAGCAGTTGCCCTTAGGCTAAACTAGCATGTGACAGGATGTATGGAGATATTACTGTGCCTGCTCAAGCAAATAGATGAACAATGGAAAGACAATGATACAAGTGATACTTGTTGGCATATTTTGTGCAGGAAACCTTATCATTATCAATATTTTAAATCACAGTTCCTAAAATAAAATTAATTACAAAATAATTCTTTAAATCAAAATACTTTTTGAAATAATATTGAAACTTAGAGAGTTAGCTTACAGTACATCGCATAGCTTGTAAATGAAAGTTATAAGATATTGAAGAATCAAGAACTAAGAATTCAGTCCTTTATATAAGTATAGGTTTAATTAAAAGCATTGTAGCCTCAAGGGTCTAGTCTTTCATTTTAAAGCCTCATTTCTACTTTTTCCAATGAAAATGAAAAGATTGCTGATTATAAATAGTATCCACTCATGATGTGACTCTTTTATGTGCTTGCAGTGGGTACCACTGGGGCAGTTAATACATCAACTGCTTCCAGCATTGTTTATGTCAAGTAGAACTTCAGGTAATAGACTCTATGTGCCATCAAACTATCAAATCTCTTAATAAAGTAGAAATATAGAGTTAGAGAATAGTAGACAAGGTTTACTCATTCTGAGAAGAATTAAAGCCCTAGGATACATTCACACAAAATAGTCTTCAGTAGATCAGGGGACTAGCTCAGAGACAGAGTATTTGTCATCATATGTGAGCTCTTTTTTCTATCCCATTAAAATAGGTAGAGAAACTCCTACTTCTAGAAAAATCAAGATCTTCATTTTCATATCCAAATCCCTATTATTAGGTATTTTTATTTATTTATTTATTTATTTTTTGCTTTTTTGGGTCATACCTGGCGATGCTCTGGGGATACTTCTGCTCTGTACTCAGGAATTACTCTTGGCTATGTTCAGGGGACCATATGGGATGCCAGGAATTGAATCTGGGCCAAACTGCTTGCAAGGCAAATGCCCTAACCACTGGACTATCGCTCCGCCTCCTATTAGGGTTTTATAAACTCAATAACTTGGTGATCCTCATCTGATACAGAGCCTTGAGGCTAAGAAATATGAAATCAGATATAGTAAGACTGGCCAACATGCCACTTAATGGAGACTATCATAGCAATACATGCGATGCTTCATTTAGATACCCTCTTAAATTTTTAGTGAAATTGTATACAACACCAATCTATAAGTCATGTTAGATAATGTACCCTGGCTTGGATTGCTGAATTTTGACCTTTAATTTCCTGAGCTTATTATTACTCAGAAGAAAATTTATGTTCTTGTTTAAATATAATTTTACATTTCTATTCAATTTGCTCAAATTATAAACCATGTGCCTGGAGCTTAATGTGATATAAAATGCTTCCGTGCCTCATTTGATGTCCACTGTCAAATAAGTACTGTTATTTCTTTGTTACAGAGTTGTCACACAGCAAAGGATATTTCATTAATTTGGAAATTCACAAAAAATACTTGTAGACTACAAATTTATCCCTCGTCTTCGAGATAAAGCTCAGTGTTATTTCTCTCTCTTAAGTCTGTAATCTTTAAAGGATATGCAACATTAGGAAGAGACGAATGTAGTTCTTTCAAAATGATTTTTCAAAGTGAATTATATGACCATAAGGTATCATCTGCAGCCTGGATGTGTGGGGCACACAGAGTGATCCTCAGGGCTTACTCCTGGCTCACATTCAGGGAGTACAACTGACAGGGTTCAAAAACCATATGGAGTGCTGGGGTCAAGCCCAGATAGGCCACATGTAAGGAAAATGTCCTACCCACTGTATTATCTTTCTGGCCCTTTCATTGATCACTTCACTTGATCACTTGAATCCCGTTATTCATTGATTTGCTCGAGCGGGCGCCAGTGACATCTCCATTGGACCCTATCACGTGCCAATGTAGCCCAATGGCATCTGGTTGATTCAGGAATATGAAGAGCCTCAAACCGTTCCTTCAGGGTCTTGACAAGGAAGTCTGACCATCTTGTAGGTGGGCAGCCATGAGATCTTTTGACATCCCGTGGGATCCAGTTGGTAACGGCTGTAGTCCAGCATTGTCTCCAAATCGCATTACATGTCCAGCCCATCTGATTTTTGATGCCTTAGCAAAAGAGACAGCATCCCTGATTCTGGAATAGCGACGGAGGTCAGAACTCCGATTCCTTCTCTCACTTGAGTGAGGCGTGATATTCCAAGCACAGCTCTTTCAATTCCTCTCTGGGAGACCCAAATAGCATTCTCATCCTGCTTTCATAGGGTCCAGGTCTCTGAGGCGTATGTTAATGCAGGGAGAAAGATGGAGCCAAAGAGATGTGCCCAGAGCTGGAGGTTCTTTGTCCTTTTAGCTATTTCTTCGATGCCTTTGAAGGCATTCCATGCTGCTCTCTTCCTCCTGCGCAGCTCAGGTTTTAGGTCGTTCATCATGTTGATTTCTCGACCTAGGTACACATAACTGCTGCATTCAGAGATGTTTGTTCCATTGAGAGTGAATGGGGCCTCTGGAACTAGTTCATTTTTCATAAACATGGTTTTCTTTTAGATTCAGCTGTAGACCTATCTTTCCACATTCTCGGTCGAAGTCAGCCAGCATTTGTGCCTCTTGGCTAATGTTTGGTGTTATTAGAACAATGTCATCAGCAAAGCGGAGGTGATATAGTTGCCGACCATCTAGCTTCACTCCCATTTCTTCCCATTCTATTTGTTGCATGATGTTCTCGAGGGTGGCGCTGAAGAGTTTTGGTGAAATGATATCACCCTGCCAAACCCCTCTTTTGACATCGATAATCACTTCTTTGTAGAATGGTGAAATCCTGGTGGTGAATCCGTAATACAGCTCACAAAGGATCTTGATGTATTGGGTTTGAACACCCTGTTTGACTAGGGCTTCGGTGACTGCTTCAGTCTCCACAGAATCAAAGGCTTTCTTTAAATCAATGAACATGAGACAGAGCAGCATCTTGAACTCCCTACAAACTTCAATGAGCTTGGTTACCATGTGGATATGGTTGATTGTGCTGAAACCTTTTCGGAACCTGACTTGCTTGCATGGTTGCCCTTCATCTAATGTTCTGCCAATCCTGTTCAGGATGACTCAAGTGAACATCTTGTAGATGACAGACAACAGACAGATGGTGTGATAGTTGCCAATGTCCTGGATGTCTCCTTTCTTTACAGTTTTCCATTGGGAGGGCACCTTGCATTCAGACAGGTAGAGTGTGAAGAGCCGAGCCAGTGTATTGATGAGTACTGAAGGCAGATTCTTCAGGTGTTAGGGTCTGACTTTGTCTGGGCCTGTTGCTTTCCCTTCTTTACCGATGAAATGGCATCTTTGATTTCAGAAGGGATAACTTTGGGAATGACATATCCATCCTGCGGAATTTGGTATGTGGGCAGGTGGACGTGGCTATCAAAGACATCTGAGTAGAAGTCATGGATAATCTCCATTGATACTCAAAAAAATCCCATCTTTGATCAGTAGAAGTCTAATATATATATATATATATATATATATATATATATATATATATATGTGTGTGTGTGTGTGTATATATACATATATATATATATATATATATATATATATATATATATATAGTATTCGCATGGCAGAGCCTGGCAAGCAACCTGTGTCCTATTTGATATGCCAAATACCAGTAACAGTTATAGACCTCATTCCCATGACCTGATGGAATGGTTTGAGGCTCTTTATGTTCCTGGAGCAAGCAGATGCTCTTGGCCTACACTTGCTTGCAACAGAACATATGGAGATGTTACTGGTGCCCGCTCGAGCAAATCGATGATCAACGGGAAGTCAAGTGATCAAGTGCCTTTCTGGAAGATGTGATAGACCCATCAGTACGTTGGAAGGCAGTCATTTTGGTCTTATAGTTGGCAAAGGACAGGAGGGCGTTGCAAATGCTTTTCCCGGTTTCTGTTGCATCTTCCAGTATTTCTGTTCTTCTCTCTTTGAGGTCTTCCTTTATTGCTTCTCTTCAGTGCTTTGTAAGCTTGGACGTTAGCATTTGGTCGCCTGAGGTTTGCGCCTTGCCAATTTGGTGAATGAGCTTGAGAGTTTCTGAAGACAGGCGTCCTTTTGTAGCTTTTCTCTCTCGGCATTCTTTGCACAATCATAGAGGTTCTGAACCAGTTAGTTGTATTCTTCATCGATGCCATCTGAAAGGGTTGGCCACCCGATGGGGTGACCGACTGGGAGCCTCAGAACGCCGCACCTATCAAGGAAAACTCTGAGAGACCGGGCCTATGGTTTTATTTTATTTTTCAAGCATGCTGGGTCTTTCAGCATAATCGATGGCAGGCTAGTGGCTAAGAGCCCCGAACTGAGATACAGCACAGTTTTTATAGCATTCTGAGACAAAAGAAACTTTTACAGTACAACAAGCTTGCAGTTTTTCCAGGTGCAGGGTGCATACCATATCAGGATGTTACTCAAGGTTATAGTTAGGGTTCCTTCCTTGACATTTGGTTGGGAGGCCTTTGGCTTTATCTGGCCTACTCGCAGAGCCCATCCACTATTTTAGTGTGGTTCTGTTAACTTTTTGTGGTCTGGTCTCAGGGCTTTCCCTTTTACCCTTAGAGCTTAATGTACTTTTCCTTCACATCATTTAGTATTAATGAAAGGGTTATTTAGGCCCTAAAATGGTAATTTTTCATGAGTAAAATGAAAATTTTTTATTTTTCTCTGCCTAATTGGGGAGGGGGTTGTTGGGTTGCTGCCTTTTTTTTATTCCCCCTTTTCTTTAGGCAGGTTTTTTAATTCTAGAGACCATTAGAGACTTTTACTCCTTAGGACCTGATATTGTTGCCTGAGTACTAACAACTTGACTTCACTCACCCGGTCTCTGATGAATGCAAGTAGCCTATTAAGAAGGCAAAGCCCAACTGTTTAAATTAATAAGAATATGATGAGGGGCCCGGCTAGGGCTGAAAGCAAGGTAAGTTAGTCAGAGGGACTGCGCAAACCAAGACTCAAACCACCCTTTTTGCGCTTTTTTTTTCCTCTTATTTATTTTTTTTTTTGACCATGCCATGGATTCCTTTACTACCCCAGAGTGGTCTGCGTAGAAGCAGCACTTTTTTTAGGCTAGGTTGCTTTACTGCCACGGGGCCCTTTTCTGTCAATTTATTTATATTAAATTTTTTAAGATATTTCACCGCCTTATACTTTTAAGGGGAAATGGGTGAAGGTTCATCTTCTGGAGCTGCTTCATGCTGACAAAGGGACTGTAGACCTTGTCTGTGCAAGGGGTGAAATCTCCAAATGGGTTCCATGCAATGAATGGATTAGATTTTTTGAAGTTATTATTATCTGCAAGAAAAGATTAGATCAATTAGGTTAAGAACTATCACTATCACTATCACTATCTTCCCGTTCATCATCAATTTGCTCGAGCGGGCCCCAGTAACATCTCCATATGTCCTGTCTCATGCAAGTAGAGCCCAAGGGCATCTGCTTGCTCTAGGAACATAAAGAGCCTCAATCCATTCCGGATGAGGTCTATAATTGTTACTGGTATTTGGCATATCAAATACAACACTGGTAGCTTGCCAGGCTCTGCCGTGCAGGTAGCATACTCTTGTAGTCATCTCTAGGTCCAGCATTTATTGATGAACCACGCGCGCGCTAGCAGCTAGCCGCGAGCCGGGCTGTGATAGGCTGGTCTGCTGGGTGGAGTTCTGACGAGAGAGAAGTCCAAATGTGGAAAATGGAGGCCCTCATGGAGTGGGGGTCATCTGGCTTGTTGCGAGGCTCTGCTGGTGTGGTGAGCGAGGGCTAGAACCCACCATCCCTCCCGGGCGCCTCGTGAGTGGCTGGTCACAGGGAGAGCCAGTAGCAGCTCTGCCCCATGTCTGCGAGTCTCTGGACCTGCATACCTGAGCCAGATTTAAGAAAGACTGCTGCAGGGTGGAACTTGATGAGCCGGGCTGTGATAGGCTGGTCTGCTGGGTGGAGTTCTGACGAGAGAGAAGTCCAAATGTGGAAAATGGAGGCCCTCATGGAGTGGGGGGGTCGTCTGGCTTGTTGCGAGGTTCTGCTGGGGTGGTGGGCCAGGGCTAGAACCCACCATCCTTCCCGGGCGCCTCGTGAGCAGCTGGTCACAGGGAGAGCCAGTAGAAGCTCTGCCCCATGTCTGCGAGTCGCACAAGGTTAAGAACATTACTTAGAAATGATTAGGCCCTGGAGGAGTAAAAGTCCCTTTTTTTCCCTAGTGAGGGCAGAATATTTTGCTGTTTTAGAAAACACAGTGTTAAGGTAACACAAATTGAAGCAAACATTTTGTGTTCAGATTTGTTTTATAGCCTATCACAGCCTGTCTCAGCCCGCGGTTCATCTATAAATGCTATATTTCGAGGTTACTACAAGGGTATGCCATCTGCATGGCAAGTCTGGCAAGCTGCCCTGTTTTATTTGATATGCCAAATACCAGTAACAATTATATTAGTTCATTCCCATGAGCTAATATAATGGTTTGAGGCTCTTTATGTCCCTGGAGCGAATAGATGCCCTTGGGCTCTACTAGCATGAGACAGGACATTTGGAGATATTACTGGTGCCCGCTCTAGCAAATAGATGATCAATGGGAGGATAGTGATAGTGATAGTGATAGTGATAGTGATAGTGATAGTGATAGTGATTTTTTTATAGAAACACCAAGCTACCTTTTTGGCTTTTTGTACAACATAGATAAGCCTTGCCCCTTTTACTGAATGTGTTAGACCCAATAGATGACTTATATGCTGATCACCTGAACATTTGCACAAAGTTAAATTGTTGATGTTTAAGATTTATGACACATAAAACACAGTTCTGAGTTACTTTAAACTGCCCTGTTTTGTCCCTTTCCATGGACAATTGTTATTTTTTAATGTTACTGGATGAGGTATTGGTACCATGATGGCTTAAGTATTAAAAGCTTTTAAAATTCTTATGAACCTTAGAATTTTTAAATGACTGTGTACTCATAGAACGAAGAATAAACATCCAACCAATTTGGATGTTAACTTGAAAACCCTTGGCCTATTAGCAAACTTAAGAGCGTGTTTGCCTTTTTAGCTGATGTTTTTGATCTACCTGGATTAGCCAAGGGGTTACCTTTAAATCAAGCCTATTTGGATACATTTATTTAATTACCTTTTTGTAGATTCAGAATTTGATTTTTAAAAAAGTTATAGAGATATGGTTTATTTTACCTTTATTTTAAATTTGTTAAATGACTTAATAAACCTGACTGGTTCTTTTGCATAAACACAGCAAGACTGGAGAACTCTCCACTTAGGGTACCCTGTTACTACCAAAAAGTCCTGGGGATTGGCTAAGGCAGAGCAGGGAAAAATGTCTTTACCTGTTACATCAGGGCTACCCCAGGCTTGGCCGTAACATGAAGATCAGGTTCCATGATGAGATACAGGTGACCTGGAGCGTTGTTTTTTGGGTGGAGCAGAGAGTGACCACATTTCTTTTTGGGACTGAAGCCATTCCCTACTGCAGCAGCCTTTTTTGTTGCATGGCCCAGACAGATGTCAGTTATTACAGATTGGCAGATTCCTCGTTTTTCACAGCAGAGATGATTCTTGAGCTGGCCTGCCTTTAGGGTTTTCCTGAGGTTTGTAACTACCTGCTCCTGTTACTTAGACCAATTTCTTTGACTCCTGTTTTCCCTGGAAGTGGGCCTTGGGGTCCCATACTGGCTTTTTTGTTTGCATGAGGGCTAGGCCCTATTACAGAGAGAAAACATTTTTTTGTCTGAGTTTATGCAAACCAACACAGTGCCATGAAACATTAAAAGACGTACTGAAGGTGTAAAGAGAGAAAAGCATATATTTTACTTTTATTTACAATGAAGTGTAATTTACCAATTTGTTGTTAGACCTACTTAAAAGAAGCATAAAGATTTGTAGAAATAGAACATATAGTTTAATATCAGGTATAACTTATTTAATTCCATGTTAAAACCTTAATTTTTAATTTTAGGAGCACTGTAACAGGAATTCATACCATTTGTTTAAATTTTTTTATAGATTTTACCAAAAAAAGTACTAGAACAATTTTTTAGAAAAGAGTTTTATAGTTTCTTTACTTAACATTATTAGAATTTTCACCACATTTTTTACATTTATTTTGTCCTGTAATTTTTTTTTATTTTATTTTAAAACCGCTTTACTTTAACAGGATTTTTTTACTTATATTTTTACCCATTATCTTTATTACTTAAAATACATTACCTAGATTTTTTTTATTGTTAGACCCTACCAGTTTAACTTTTATTTATTTTACTGAGCTTAATACAGATTAATTTTTTTAAATTGGAAACAAGTTGCTAGTTAGTATTAGCATAGCAAAATTACTTTAAAGCTTAAATTAGTTTATATATATTTAAGAGGCTGAGATGCTTACAATTAAAGTTCTTTTAAATTTTTGCTTGGCAAAAGTTTACTTTATATTAGAGATTATTTAGAAAACATTTAAATTTTTATTTTTAGAATTTTAATTTTTAGGAACACTAACAATACAAAGTTAAAATACTTAAAAGATTACTACCAAGTAACAATAAAGATTTTACACTTGTGAATAACTAAAACTGTTAAGGCAAAGACTAGGTTGATACCTGTTGACAAAGCTCACATGTATTAAAACTATTTTAATAATAGCATGTACTGAGCAGATTAGCAACATTGTTTAAAAAAACTGATTGCTATTATTTACTTTTCACAATTTTTTAAAAAATTTTTTCATGTTTAGAAGCCACTAAATTTATTTTTTTTTAATTTTTTATTTTTACAATTACAAAAATATACAATTAAAAAGTTCATATTTGGGTTTTGGTCATACAGTGTTCCAGCACCCATCCCGCCACCAGTGCCCATCTCCCACCACCAACATCCCCGGTTCCCTCCCCCCCCCCCCCCCAGCCCTGCTCCATGGCAGGTTCTTTATTTCTTTCCGTTTCTCTCGCTTTCTCTTTTCCTTCCCCTCCAGACTATGGATTACAGAACATACATTAAAGGGTTGTCATGTGTATCTTTTGCCTCTATTTAATGCTCAGTTCTAGGTTGAAGCCACTAAATTTAAACGAACATTCCTAGCTTCAGCCCTGAGGCTACTCTGGGATTCCACCTGGAAAGCTTGATATATTTAAAACTTTTACCAAGGCACAATGCTGTGGCTTCCAGGCTATTGGGCTGAGGTGTGAGGTAATAGTTCATTGCAGAAATACCTTTTAACACAACAGCATAAGAAAACATTTGAGCTACCAATTTTTCACGGAAGACAAGGCCTTTTTTGACTTAATTGCAATAGTGCTTATACCTTAGCTATTTTTAAAAAGGCCTAATTTTTTTATTAGAATTTAACCTAGACTTATTAGGTAAAGCTTTGCACTATTTCACAAAGTTTTTATTTTTTTTTTTTTACTTTGGCTTTAGCTTCCACCCTTTTAAACAGCACAAGTTCTGGAGCCGAGAGAATTTTAGGTATCAGGAACACTTAAAAGGTTTACAATTAGACCTTTTCACCTTTTACCATAAGATTTAGATAACACGTTAATTTTTTTTATGCTTAACACTTAGTTTAGAACACATTGCCTATCGCTGGCTTAACAGTTTGCTTTTGATTTTAATTTGGTTTTATTTAACACTCCAATGTTTTACACAGACAAGTTAACTGCAAACAATTTGTGGCCACCACACACACGTGCACACACACACACACATACAGTTGATTGATTGATTTTTAGTTATGATCTGACCCTTTTGTTTTTTTTTAATTTTTTATTATACCACCGTGAGACATACAATTACAAATTGTATGTCTGTTCATAATTGGTTCTTGGTAGTACAGTATACCAGCACCCATCCCTCCACCAGTGCCCCATTTCCACCACCAATGTACCCCACCCCTCCCGCCCACCCCCCAGGCTGCCTCAATAGCAGGTACCACAGCATCCTCTCTTTCTCTCTCTGTCTCTCTGTCTCTGCATCTCTTTCCCTCTTGTTTTACACATTGTGGCTAGCCCTGCAGATATTTAGAGTTTATCACTTAAGCCTCTTTGTGTATATTCAATGGTGAGTTTTAATCTGCCATTACCATTTCCCACATTTAGTAAAGCACTGGTATCTATTTATATCCTATTAATGAATGCAGTCATTCTATATCTGTCCTTTTCCTTCTGACTAAGCAAAAGCAGTGTTAAGAGGCAAGTTCATAGCTCTTCAAGCATTCATCAGAAAAGAAGAAAAGGCCATCATAAACAGTCTGACTTCACAACTTAAGATCTTAGAGAGTGATCAACAAAAGGAGCCCAACCCAAGCAGAAAGAAAGAAATAATAAAACTTAGAGCAGAAATCAATGAGATGGAAAGTCAAAAAACAATCCAGAAGATCAACGAAACCTGGTTCTTTGAAAAAATAAACAAGATTGAAAAACCACTTGCAAGACTTGTAAGAAAACGAAAAGAGAGAACCCAAATAAATAGAATCAGAAATGAAAACGGGGACATCACAACAGAAACCACAGAAATTCAAAAGATCATCAGAGATTACTATGAGAGCCTGTATGCCACAAAACAAGAGAACCTAGTAGAAATGAACAAATTCCTGAATTCCTATAGCCTCCCAAGTCTGCAACAAGAAGATTTGGAATACCTCAACAAACCTATCTCCATCGAGGAGATGGAATCAGTAATCAAAAGTCTCCCCAAACACAAAAGCCCAGGTCCAGATGGATTCAACAGTGAATTCTACAAAACCTTTAAAGAGGACCTACTCCCAATTCTTTTTCAAGATCTGACCCTTTTGGAAGGGTAGAGGAAACTGAGACTGAGAATGGAAGAGCAGTCCCCCAGGGCAAATAACCCTGCTCGGCCAATTGGGACCATGCCCTGTGTTTTTAAGCCTGTACCAGCCTCTGTCCCCTGCCTGTTATTTATTTATTTTTTTTTACATAAAGCATGGGTCAAGAAAGCGCCTTTGTTGAGAAAACTGGCCACCTAGATTATGGTCAATTCAGTTGTAAACCTATTTTTCCGTTCCTCATTTATTTGCTCGAGCAGGCACCAGTAATATTTTCATATGTCCTGTCTCATGTTAGTAGAGCCCAAGGGCATCTGCTTGCTCCAGGAACATAAAGAGCCTCAGACAATTATATTAAGTCATGGGAATGACCTAATTGTTACTGGTATTTGGCATACCAAAAGCGACAAGGGCAGTTTGCCAGCCTTGCCGTGTGGGTGGCATACTCTTGTAGTCACCTTTAAATACAGCATTTATTGATGAACCACGCCACCGCAAGGGGCCACTCGAGCTGGGCTGTGATAGGCTCGTCTGCTGCTGGGTGGAGTTCTGAGGAGAGGGAAGTCCTATGTGGAAGATGGCAGCCCTCATTGAGTGGGGGGGTCATCTGACTTGTTGTGAGGCCCTGCTGGGGTGGCGGGCCAGGGCTATAACCCGACATCCCTCCCAGGTGCCTCCTTAGTGGCTGGGCACAGGGAGAGCTAGTAGCAGCTCTGCCCAATGTCTGTAAGTCTTTGGATCAGCATACCTGGGCCAGATTGGAAAAAAAAACTGCTGCAGGGTGGGTGTCAATGATTCGGGTGTGATAGGCTTGTTTGCTGCTGGGTGGAGTTGTGAGGAGAGGGAAGTCCAATGTGGAACATGGCGGCCCTCGTGGAGTGGGGAGGGGTCATCTGGCTTGTTGTGAGGCCCTGCTGGGGTGGTGGGCCAGGGCTAGAACCCGTGAACCTATTGCTACTATATTTAGCTTTAAACAGTTGGACAAAATTATTTGTTATTCCAGGTGAACTCAAAAGCAAAGGTTAAAGCTGGAAATTTCTCTGTCCCTAGGCTGCTGCTTGCCTCAGTGAAGCTCATTGAGAAGGGCACGTGAACCTTTACTCTGCTGGATTATCCCTTAGCCACTTCCCTTAGGGAAAACTCTTGGGTGGGTCTAGCAGGTCTGGAATGATAAGAGGCTCAGCTCTGAGTGCACCCTTCTGGGCCAGATTTTGGGGGAGAGATGCCTGAGCTTTTTTTTAATCTGTTCCTTTTTTCTTTCTTTTTTTTTTTTTGAAAATACACCCGGCTTTACTAGCCCCTTCCAGGGGAGAACTACACTCCTGAGTTGCGTTAGATCACTGTGGACATAGTGGGCTTCCCTGCAAGTAACTTTTTGCTGAGCTGTTCTCCTTTAGGAAGCCTAGATCTATGAGGTGAAACCTGAGCTGCCAGAGGTGATTCCTGGAAGGGAGGGGCTCCTTAAGAGCAGTAGCCCTCTCCTCCTGGGAAGCCTTTTGCAAGCTCCAAAGGTGGCTGCAGGGTTGGAGGCAAGACTGAAGCCTCAGGTTTCTGCTGTTAGGGAAGAAAAACGGCAGGCAGGCACAGGGCTTCCATATTGCTATGGAGAGTTACCGAGGGCTTAACATTACCCCCTTTTGGCCTTGGAAAGGACATTTGGGCAAAAGAAAAACAGCAGCCTATCAGCAGTATCTATGGGAACTGCTCGGGGTGCGGGCAGGGCATACTAACATTTAAAACATCCCAGAGACATATCAAATAACTTGTCTGTGCAACTTAAGTTGTGTTTCTCCTTGAGTTATGTTTTTCTTTGATTTTTTAAACTTAAGTACGTGGGGATTATAACGCAAGTAATGCCTATATAATCTAAAGCTTCCCCTTACTCAGGGAGTAAGGGGAGTAAACTTCCCCCTTACTCAAGCTTGCCTATATAATCTAAAGCTTCCCCCTTACTCAAGCTTGCCTTGGCCTGTGTGCCTAAGAGCTTGACCCCGGCTAGCTGGCTTAATAAACTCCTCTTGCCTTTTGCATTACTGGCTGGTTTCTTTGTGATTCCTAAGAACTTGCGACTCCGGACCCTAACATTTGGGGGCTCGTCCAGGATCGCTATCTGTGGGACTCACAACATCGGGAGGATGAAGGTCCTCATCTGGTGCCTAGGCAATTTGGATTCTGGAACCAACTTTGGAGACTCCATTGTTAACAACTACGAGAGACGTCCCTGAAAAATATCATCCCTGGCAGTCTTAAGTGTACACCATTTGGGCTTATAGCAAGTAAGGATCTAGATCTGGAGAAAGGAGTGTGTGTGTGTGTGTATGGATAAAAAAAAAAAAAAAAAGGTGTGCAAAGAACCGGTCCAAGTGAAAGTGTAAGAATTTATTTGTTTGCTGAAATTGTGTGTGTGAAAATTACTGTTGTGTTTTCCCTTTGCTAATCCCCTTCTTTACAGGAGGAATGGGACAGAATCAGGTAACCTCTAAATCTCTTTTTTTTGAGCCATTTTTCAGAAGTCCAAAGAATTCATCTGTTTGTCAGTACTGCTAGATTAAGATGTTAAAATTCATAATTCGGTTTTGCCGGCTTACTACAAAAACAACTCTTTCCTGACCTGATTGGAAGGACTCAGAAGGATGAAGGAACAGGGGATAGTCTCGATAGGCCTACAGGGCTCAGTTTGCTCTTGAGACTGTTCTGTCCTCCTTCACCCATCTCAAGTATCCCCCTTGGTCAGAGAGACAGCAAATTGTTTGCTCGAGCATGTGTGCCTGTGTGTGTATAATGGTCATCGCTGTTTGTAGTGAATTTTCTGTGTCTGTCTGTTTGTATGTGTAAATTGCAAAGGTCCAAACGTTATTAAATTGTGGTAAACCATAAAAAAGCAAAAAAAAAAAATTCTAAAGTAAGTGTTAACTAAAAGGTTAAATGGTAACTAACATCAAAAGTTCTCATAAGCTTCAAAAACTGTGCTGTTTCAAAAGTGCTGTGAAGCAAAAGTCAGACACCAGAGGTAAAATCAGGGCTTTGTGAGACAGTTAAATTTTTTCTATAAAAAAATTAGGTGGCTCCATAAATAACTAAGTTATCAAAAGTAAATCAAAAAATATTTTCTTATGTTTCTTTGGCTGCTCTCTAAAAGGTTTAGTAAAAATCAAGGGTTTCTTCTTTTTTTTTTTATTTATTTTTTTAATTTTTTTATTATACCACCGTGAAACATACAATTACAAAGGTGTTCATAATTGGTTCTTGGTAATACAGTATTCCAGCACCCATCCCTCCACCAGTGCCCCATTTCCACCACCAATGTACCCCTCCCCTCCCGCCCCCAGGCCGCCTTAATAGCAGGTATCAAGGGTTTCTTCTTATGTCTAAAAGTGTGTTTGTTTTGTTTCTGCATAAAATTGTTAAAATTATCTGGTCTAAAAATTTGTAATTTAAAATAATTGTGGTAAATTTGTAAAAAAAAGTATATTAAAAAATGTATGTCTGTATTAATTGGCAGTTGCAGATACTTAAGTTCCGTTTGTCTCCCCACCAAAAAGGGGCTGCCAGCCCCCTACAAAAATGTAGTGACTGTCTTAATAAACAGCTAATAACAAAAAAAAAAAAAAAACGGCTATTTTAAAAAATCCAGTCGCAACTGCAAAAAGCCGCTTCAGCTGGTGGCTTTTAACAATAAAATTGGCAAAATAACTCGTAAATAATTTTAACCAATGTTTCAAAAATAAAATTTCTAAGGCAAGTATTTGTTAATTAATAATATAAAAAATTCAAAGGCTTAAAAAAGGGTTAACAAGTTCTGCAGAGCACAACTCCATCATGCTAACTAAATATTGCCTTCATGAGTAAAACAAAATCAAATTTTAAAGCTTAAAATGCATGTAAATAAAATTTTTATTTTGCTAAATAAGGTACTTAAAAAACTAAAATTAAAGTAATAAGTTAAAAAAGCTAAGTAAAATAAAATATAAAAAAATTTAAAATATATAAATAAAGCTATCATCAGTTAAAAAAAGCCTATAAAAGTAAAGCTGGTTAAAAATAAAATAAGATTACAAAACAAAATGTAAAAAAATGTGCAAAAGATCTAAGTATATATAAAAGGTATAAGGTTGTGTTTTTTAAAAAAAGCTAAATTAAACTTTTATTATGTCCACAAAATTGTTAAGTACGATTTTTGGCAAGGTCTATAAAAATATTAAATAAATGGTATGGGCTCCTGTTACAGTGCTCTTAAATAATTGAAACTCAAGGTTTTAAACATGAAATTAAATTGTACCACTCTAACTCTCAGATGTCAATGCAACCTTAAAATGGGTATGTTGCATCCACTGTAAGTAAAAAACATTGCTTTTCTCTCTGCACCTTCAATACATTTTTAATGTTTCATGTCACTATGTTGGTTTGCATAAATCCACATTTTTAAAAGAAAGTCTTTCCTCTCTGTAATAAGGGTGTATCCCTCATACAGATGAAAAAGCCATCTATGGGACCCCCAAAGCCCTCTTCCAGGAAAATAAAGTCAAAAAGAAATTGGTCTAAGTGACAGGAGCAGACATTTAACAGGTACTGTTACAAGTGCCCAACACACCTCAGGGAGATCCTAGAGGCTGGCCAGACCAAGGAAGCTCCAGAAATCGTCTCTGCTGTGAAAAGTAAGGAATCTGCAGCTCTGCAATAACTGACAAGGGCACTGAAGTAGAAATTTACTTCAGCCCCGCAAAGAAATGTGGCTGCTCTCTGCTCTTGAGGCCCCAGTGGAGAAACCCAAGACCACCTTCAGCTCGTCGTGGAACCTAATCTTCATATGTTATGGCCAAGCTCGGGGTAGCCCTGATGTCACAGGTAAAAATATTAATGCCATCATTGGTGTGTTTCCTGCTGTCTTAGCCAATCCCCAGGACTTCTCAGTAAGTAATGGGTTACCCCAAATGAAAAGTTCTCCAAGCCTGCTGTGTTTATGCAAAAAATACAAATCAGAATTGTTAAGTCATCTGGCAAATTTTAAATAAATGTAAAAAAAACCATGTTCCTGTAACTTACATTGCAAAAATCAAATTCTAGTTAACAAAGGTAATTAAATAAAATACATTCTACTAAACTTAATTTAAAAGGTACCGCTTTAAAAATTCAAATAAAATTTAATTTACCAACTGTAAGTAAGCAAACTAGCTATAAAAAAACTCAGCATGCATTGTCACTGGTCTAACCAGTATAATTAAAGCCAAAAGTTAACCAACAAAAACATCAAATAAAAGACACAATAAGTCATTTTCTATCAGCTAATCTCATGGGCACAATCATAAAAATATGTATGGTGTTATGTTGCTTTGGTCTTTGTTGCTTTCACTTCTGTGTTTTCTGTTAGTAAACCATTCTTCCCTTTCTAGGTCTAATAAAGAGCCTTTTAACTCCTCCAAGGTCAATAATTTCAATGTGATGTTCCTCAAATTAATAAATTTTGTCTTTTTCCTTACAGATGTTAATAACTTCAAAAAATTCAACCAGTTCATTGCCTGGGCCCCACTAAAACTAAGGTAGCATAAGATTTCACCCCTTGCACAGGCAGGGTCTACATCCCTTTGTCAGCATAAAAAAGCTCCAAAAAGATGAACCCTCACCCATTTTCCCTCCAAAATTTAAGGCGGTGAAATCTCTAGGGGGCTTAATGTAGGCAGGCAAACAGAGAAGGGGCCCATGGCAAATAAATTAAAACTTCTACAAGCTGGTTTAAATCTTGTTTCAACACGTCACACTGAATAACTACCCTAATATCCACTTTGCTGGGACCCCTAATAGTGTTATTTGCTTATATTAACTTTTAAACCTTGCTTTCTTAATAGGCTAGTTGCTTTCATCAAAAACCCATCAGCACAGTGCAGCTCATGAATCTAAAACAGCAGTATCTGAACCTTAATAATTCTAACTATGAAGAAGATTCCTCATAAAGCTAAAAGGGGGAGGTGGGGGTTAGGGAAGAAAAACGGCAGGCAGGCTCAATAAGGGCTCAACATCCTCCCCTTTTTGGCCTTGGAAAGGACATCTGGGCAAAAGAAAAACAGCAGCCTATCAGCAGTATCTATGGGAACTGCTCGGGTACGGGCAGGGCATACTAACATTTAAAACATCCCAGAGACATATCAAATAACTTGTCTGTGCAACTTAAGTTGTGTTTCTCCTTGAGTTATGTTTTTTTTTGATTTTTTAAACTTAAGTACGTGGGGATTATAACGCAAGTAATGCCTATATAATCTAAAGCTTCCCCTTACTTGGGGTCTTGCCTTGGCCTGTGTGCCTAAGAGCTTGACCCCAGCTATCTGGCTTAATAAACTCCTCTTGCCTTTTGCATTACTGGCTGGTTTCTTTGTAATTCCTAAGAACTTGCGACTCCGGACCCTAACACTGCCTGTGCATTTGGTGTGGGGTCCTGTTCTGGTTCCCTTACTTCCAAGACGCACATATAGCAAATTTGACATTTTTCTTTTTTTTTTGCAAAGCCTGGGGCTAAAAGCTGCTTAGCTTTTCAATTGACCTCCAGGTGTACTTTAGCCAGTTCTCTTGCTAGTAAGGGGAGAGAGGGAAAAGGACTGCTACCTGAAATTTGGTCTTCTAGAATTTTTCACTGAGTTTTTTTCCCATTACTCCCATAGTGATAGGTGACACGAGACAGACAAAGGAGGGGTGCTGTCGGGGATGCTGCTGGGGTCCTGAAGAGTGCCGGCTGCGAGTTCCCTTCTACCTCCGAAGCCGGCAGGGAATGGATGAAAACTCAGGAATCTGATGCAGTTTTAAAAGGCTTTACTTATCACAGGTTCAGGCATACAAATCCACAATAGGGGAAACCCTGTGCTTAGGATTCCTGGCTAGAACCCCAGCCACGTGTAGGCCAAAATGGCAGCCACCACATGTAAAGGCCCTGTAAAGAGACAAAGACAAGACTCCCAAGAAGGGTGCGAGCTCACAAAGAGAGAGCCAAAAAAAGCCGTGAGAGAGAGGAAGCAGGCTAGTATTATACCCCCTGCAACTCAGATCTCCCTCCCACTGTTATGGAAAGCAGGGAGGGTCAAATGCCCTCAGGTAATTTCTCCCAGCACCTCACCTAGGCCCTTTTGTATGTTAATGTCTTGAGCCAAGATCTGCCTGGAAAAGCCTTTCTAAAGTAGAGAAGGGGGTTTCCGAGATGGCTTATCTCTGTACCAAAGTCTAATACTAATACCAGTTAAATATTTCTCCAAGACTTCACAAGTCTCGTCTACTTCACGGTAGTTTTGTATTTTAGTTGCCTTTGAGTACATCAGGGAGCCATGCTTGCTTGCTTGGAGGAAAACAGCATTTCTCTCTGGTCTAATTACTTAGGGATCCTACGTGGCCAGGCAAATATGCTGGTAAAATCTAGGTAGTCCCACGATGATTGTGGTAGCATGGGAGAATATTTATACCAGCTAGTACAGAATACATGGTCAGATAAACTGCTACATTTAGACTACCCCCTTATCTACGAAGTGATTTGCAGGCGGCAATTCAGAGTAGATGCAGCGGCTCTTAGAGGAGTCCTGCAAAAGGGTGCCTTTTACAGAGACCATTCAGTTGCTTGTTTAGCCGGTGAAGAACTTAGCCGTAGTGGACTTAGCAGTTGTGATTTGCAGCTGACTGCTAGGTCAGCGCCACCATAGACCACATGTTCGTGGCAGACAGCCCACTTGGGCTTCGTAACCTTTGTGGGACCTTAAGGGTGCCAAGTAGTGGAGCCACTGACTCACACCTGATAGGAGGATTATCAGGGGTGCTCACACACACACACACACACACACACACACACACACACACACACACTTACACAGAGGTTATAACATTCCTCCCCCATCCCCCTAGAGATTTCCGATGGAGCATACCTTCTTAGCAGATTTTCACTGATTACCTCCTTCTGGTGGAACTTTTAACTACAACTGCAACGTCCTGCTGCTGTCACCAAAATGATGCAGGTGGGCCTTACTGGTGGCTTATGTGAGGCGAGATGGGGAGAGAGATGAAATTTCTTGTGGTGCATGATGTCAATAACCAAACATACACAGGTCACAATTACAAATAGGACAGAGATTACTTAACACAGTTTCACATTTTCTTTAATCATGCGGACCGGTTCTCCTTTCACTCAGACTCACACCACACTCACCACTATTAAAATCCGTATTTGGAATTTTCTGTTTTCCGAACAGCGTTTACTTAGTCTGCCGTGATAAACTCAAGAGAATCATTGGTGTTGGCCGCCAACCTGCTTTTTTCTGGGTTACAAACCTAGGTCTTCTCAGGACTCACCCTGAGGCCAGGACTCGAACCCGGACTTCTCTCACTCTCGACTTGGAAGGAGGTGTTCATGTCTCCCTTCCCCCAGAAGGAGTCCTCGGGCATCCCTGGATCTCCACCACCACTGGGGCATCCCCCAGGGTTGTGACCTGTGGTCCCGGAACACGTCTGTTCACCACAATCGGGGAGAACGGTGGCGAGACTTACGCCCGGCCCGCGGACTTGATCCGACAGTCACCTCGAGAGTCCCTGAGCTGGCCGGCACACTAAAATAGCGATTGTGGTGGAAAAGGTGCCAAACTTACCCAGGATGGTCTTGTCAGGGAGATCCTGGCTAGGTGGGGTCCTCAACTCCTGATCCTGGAAGAGCCCCCAAATGAAAGGGTTGGCTACCCGATGGGGTGACCGACTGGGGAGCCTCAGAACGCCGCACCTATCAAGGAAAACTCTGAGAGACTGGGCCTATGGTTTTATTTTATTTTTCCAAGCATGCTGGGGCTCTCAGCATAACCGATGGCAGGCTAGAGGCTAAGAGCCCCGAACTGAGGTACAGCACAGTTTTTATAGCATTTTGAGACAAAAGAAACTTTTACAGTACAACAAACTTGCAGTTTTTCCAGGTGCAGGGTGCACACCATATCAGGATGTTACTCAAGGTTATAGTTAGGGTTCCTTCCTTGATATCTGGTTGGGAGGCCTTTGGCTTTATCTGGCCTACTCACAGAGCCCATCCACTATTTTAGTGTGCTCCTGTTAACTCTTTGCAGTCTGGTCTCGGGGCTTCCCTTTCACCCTTAAAGCTTAATATACTTTTTCCTTCACACCATTTAATATTAATGAAAGGGTTATTTAGGCCCCTAAAATGGTAATTTTTCATGAGTAGGCCTGCCTGGTTGGGGAGAGGGTTGTTGGGTTGATGCCTTTTTTTTCATCATCAATGATGGTATCTTTCCATGTTGCCACAGTGGTGCCAAAGAATTCCCAGTTGGTGGTCATTCTGGGAGTTCTCTTTTTTAAACTTTGCAGCCTTTTCTCCCTGTTGCGTGAAGTAGAATTTTGCCGAAGGAGAGGCGGTGGTCCAATCCTTTTGGAATTTTGGGACTACAGCAACTTCGGTCAGGCAAAACCGTCGATTGACTATGATGTGGTCAATTTCACTGTGGATCTGTCCACCAGGGGATTCCCATGTCCAACGTTTCGCTTCAGCCTTCTGGAACTGTGAGTTCCCTTGAATGGTCTTGGTGGACATGATGAGCTCAGATAGTCTTTCACCCTATTCATTTCATTCTAGGCCATGGGCAAAAAAGCAAAAATAGTTTAGGCCAAAATGAAACAAATGAGTAAAGAAAATGTGGAGCGATGATAATCTGCATTATTTGAATGGAATTTGAAGTTAGATTGTATTCCAGTGAAAAGGGAAGAAAGGAATGGTATTACATGTAGAAAGTAGGAGCTGAGACAGAAGAAAGGCGTGGTTTGGAAAATGCAAATTTTGCAACATAAGTTGAACTAAGATTGTGTTTAATGGTTGGAGAGGGTTTGATTGTTCAAGAAAGAAACAACTGCTCATGGAGTAAATGAATTTTTTTTCTTTATACTTTTTTTTCTTTCGGAGAGCAGTTTGTTTTAATTTGGTAAGAATAATAACCAACTATATCAGGAATTCAAAACAATAATCTGTTTTCTAATATTCATGAAAAATATACTGCTCTTAATCATGTTTCCATCTCTTATCTTACCTCTGTTTTATAATCGAAAGGTATTCTACTATTTACAAACTTATTGAATTTATACTAATTTATATGGCTTTCTGTCACACTGACACTGAATAAATCACATTTGGACAGATTATACCACAAAGTGTACATGCCAGTTATATACAGGGTGTTCAAATTTGTTACTCCAGGGTTGGAGTAATGGTATAGTGGGTAAAGGCATTTTCATGTACACATCAGCCCAGGGGCAATCCCCAACACCTCATATGGTCTTCCAAGTCCATCAGGAGTGATCCTGCAAACAGAGTCAGGAGTAAGCACTGAGCATAGTCAGTATTGCCCCAAAACTGTTCCAACAATAAAATAAATTACTCCTTTTTAATTAATGAATCTGGTTATTCTAATTTATCTTTTGAGACTGCATGCCTTTTCTTAGGGATGGCTTTATATTTGTTCTCCTAGTTCTAGGAGAGAGAGGACAGTAAGAATGAAAGGAGGCGAAAGAGGATAGAAGAACGAAAGGAGGAGAGAGAGTTAGAAAGAGATACAGAGACAGAGAGACAGAGAGACTGAAATCTGTTCTGGGTAGGGCAGAATAGAGCCTGGGATGGCTTAGAGTTGTCTGTTGCACTCAATTGCAACTATTTCCCCGTAATACTCGTACCATGCTCTGTAAAATTTCTCTCATGCACTTATGCTCATAGAGGAGATAAGGGCATTCCTGGTGCTGAGGCATGCTGGATCTGCAAGCCATCCCAGGGCAAGTACTCTAGAAAGGAAAGGTGCATTCCTGGTAGAGACAGTTCTTACTCTCAAAGCCTTCCAAGGGCTGAGACTACACCAAGAGAGATGCTCTCTGGCTGCACCCAGTAAGTCAGATGTGGAATATGTAGCTGGTGAGTCAGCTATTAACTCTCCAGTTTCATCTAGGCCTCAGAAGCCCCATCCCTGCCTCTGTGCCCTTTTAGAGGAGAATCGGCACCAGCCTCTGAAGCCTTGTAAAAAGGACCCACGTGACCTTTGTAAAAAGTCTGTGCATTGTGCTATTTTGTTGTCTTACTGGGTGAAGTGAGAGAGAACTTTGGGCTCCTCAGGAATTTCAGATCATTGCCAAAACCTAACTAAGCTCTTCTCAATATTTACAATGGCAGATGTGTATTGTGATGAGGTCAAATTAAAACTCCATGCCATAGATCCTTCTGGGAGTAGAGTATCAGGGATTCACCTAACCTATGATATGCTGATGAGCGAAGGAGAATGCCAGAACTATAAATATCTAGGGCCTGTTTGCTCAGAGCTCATTTGCCTCAGGCATGGTGCTGAATGCACATGGATGTTCTTGATTTTGCAAGTCCCCCCGTCCCCCAAACCAACCTCAAAATACTTTCCCCATTCACCTGTACTTGTCCTACTCCTTTCTTTCCTCCATGTATTTTGAGCACTATATGCTTATTATACCACCACTGTTTTTTTCCTCTCTGATCACCATCAGGTGAGTACACAGGGGAAGCTCCTTAGGAATTTAGTAGCAGGTTGAGTTTGGTCACCTCAGTGGCACAGTGAGTTTAGGGTATCTGAAACAGGCCAGAACATCATTCCCTTCAGAGTCTAGAGGTGTTGGCTTAGGAGTTCATGGGGAACCCTTGTCAGAGCATCCTTAGCATTATCAAGTGTAGCCCTGAAAGCAGATTCAACCTATTGTAGCCTGTACATGGACTTGCCCTTAATGGACGCTACCAGTGCTGTTGCCCAGGATAATACCTGGAATTGTTACAAACAAAGGAAACAGAATTTGAGATTTCAATCATATGGAAACATATCCTTTGCTTGCAATAAAAGTGTATTTATGGTATGATGGCACCATCATCCGTGTTTTGGAAACGGGTCTTCAAGGAGGCACCTTAAGCGAATTAAATATGGGGTGAAATTCCTTCAAGGGACTTGAAATTCCTATTACAGAAATTCCAGAAAAGAAGAAGCGTCAAGCAGCACTAATTTTCCTTAATACTGTTATAATTGTGTTAGCTAAATCCTTGGCTTTGGGCTCCACAGTGGCTCCACACAAAGGGCACAACTCCATTTTCTAGGTGTTCTAAGGAGTAAAGGGGCAATTTTGGCAAAGGCAGGATAGGAAAGAGGCAGAAATCCACAAGTACTATTTTTTTGCAAACAAAGGAGAGAGAGATAGAGAGAGAAAGAGATAGAGATCGAGGGGAGAGAGAGAAAGGAAGGATGGAAAGAAGGAAGAAAAGGATGGAACTAAGGGAAAGATGGGACCAAAGGAAGGAAAGAGAAAGAAATGGAGAGTTTGTGATGGATGAAGGAGGAAGACTAGCAGGAAGGTTTGGGTGCCAGAAGAAGAAGACAAGGTGAGAAGAAGGAAAGGATGATGGGAGAAAGGAAGGGAAGATGGGAAGGTGGGTAGTACGACAGAGAAGGAAGGATAGAAAGAAAACCAGGGAAAAGCGAAGGGAGGAAATAGTTGGAGGGAAAAAAAGGGAGGAGGAGAAATGATGGACAATAAAAAGAAGAAAAGAAACTTGACATTTAATATTTCAATTATACATTTGATGTCTAAGACTTATAAAACATTTCTAAATCAGTGGATAGAAGAGTTATATAAAATTATTTTATATAACACCTTTATGTGAAGATTTCATTTGTAGTAGTATACCATGATATCTTTAAAGGACTATATATCCTAAAAGAATTATTCTGTTTGGGGACATCAGAAGTAATGAGTCAAAAGTTATTCTAGGCAAAGGCAAAAATAGCTTGGGCAAAATGATGCAAAAGAATAAAGGAAAAGTTGGAGGATGAAAACCTGTATTATTTGAATGGAGTTTGCAGTTAGATTGAATTCCAATGGTAAATGAAAGAAAGTGTAGGTATTAAATGCTGAAAGTAGTATCTGAAAGAGGAAAAAAAACGTGGTTTGGGAAATGAATTTGCACCATGTGTTTAACTGAGGTAGTGTTTAATTGTTCAAGAGTGTTTGGCTGTTCAAAGAAGAAACACTTCAGAGAGCAAACTAATTTTTCTTATTGTACGTTTTCATATTTAAAAGCAGTTTGTTTTAATACGCTAAAAAATAATAACCAACAGTATCAGGATGGCAAAACAATAATCTATGTTCTATTATTTTATAGAGGAAAATATACTACTTTTAATCATATTTCCATCTCTTTTTTCTCATACTTCTGATTTATACTGAGAGGTTGCACATAGAGCTATTATTTAAAAAATTATTGATTTTATACTAATCTATATGAAAAGGGGGCAACTCAACAGAAACCACAGAAATACAAAGATCATCAGAGGTTACTTAGAGAGCCTAGGCCTCTGCATCTGCCCTGGATTGCCTCCTGCAGGTCACTTTATAGATAGGGGAGTAGTCTAAATGTGGTAGTCTTATCTGACCATGTATTCTGTACTGGCTGGTATAAATATTCTCTCATGTTACCACAATCATCGTGGGACTAGCTAGATCTTACCAGCATATTTGCCTGGCCACGTTGGATCTCTAAGTAATTAGACCAGAGAGAAATGCTGTTTGCGTCCAAGCAAGCAAGCATGGCTCCCTGATAACGCAAAGGCAACTAAAATACAAAACTACCGTAAAGTAGACGAGACTCTTGTGAAGGCTTGCAGAAATATTTAACTGGCATTAGTATTAGTCTTGGGTACAGAGACATGCCATCTCAAAAACCCCTTCTCTACCCTATACAGGCATTTCAAGACATTAGGTGAGGTGCTTGGAGAAATTACCTGAGGGCATTTGACCCTTCCTGCCAGGGGAAGTTACATTTAGCTTATAGCTCCTCCCAGCTCTGCTAGGAGGTTTTGAATTAGCTCTGGGTCCTTGTAAACAGCCAGATAGTCTCCTGAAGTTGCTACATTTCTATAGAGCTATTTTCCTGTTTTCATCTCTAGATAGCCCAGCCCAGAATGGGCTGGGCTGGGGAATTTGGGCGGATTTCTAGCTATAAAATAAGCTGCAAGAAGAAAGAAGCCCCTTCTTTTTCCCCCCTTTTTGCCATTTCGGCTTCCCTCAGCATTTTGCTTCTCCGTCCTCTCCATTCTCTGTTGGGCCTTAATATGTGGTGGCAGCCATCTTGGCCTACACGTGGCTGGGGCCTAGCTGGAAACCCAGAGTCCGGAGGTTTTCCCTGCTCTTGGATAGTATATTGACACATGTGATAGTAAAACCCTTTTAAAACTGCATCGGATTCCTGAGTCTTCATTCATTCCCGCTGGCTTCGGAGGTAGAAGGGAACTCGCTTCCCGGCACTGTTGGGGACCCCGGCAGTGTCCCCGACATCTGGCGTCCCTGGGTGGGCTCGAAGGACATCGTCTGGTCTGATCATCTTCGGACAGAGATCATCTGCCTCCAAACCGTGAGTAAAATGATGGATATCTCATGGTATAGATACATTGTATCTTTTTGGGGGTCAGAACCATACATAGCCCAGTTAATGAAGTTCCTTTCTGATAACTACTTTATCCTTTTACAAATCTTCTGGGTCCTTGTGATTCTTAAAATGTACCTCTGCATGAGGGCGATGTTTAATAGAGAGAGGGAGGAATGTAATAGATTGAATGCAACCTTAAGGGATGAGGTTTGCTCAGAGATTAAAGAAATGAGTGAGAATCATTGTAGCAGTAAGTAGATCTAAGGATATGCAAAGGAAGGTCTGATGTATATTGCCTGTTAATAGATACATGGGATCTTCTGGCAGACTGTCTCCCAATAGAGTTAGTTTGTAGAAAACCCTAGTGAGACTGTTAATCTAGCTGCAGCTACGCAGACAAGGCTATCCTAGATCATTTCTCTGCACATTCCCCTGTTGGCTCTATTTAACCCTAGATGGAGTCTTATGAACAAGACCTTGTTTTCTGGGGCAATTTAGGAAGGCTAAGTTAACAAACTGTTGCATTCTTTGCTTCTCTCACCTCACTGAGATAGCACCACCTGAAGGCTTCTGGCTCCTGAGGGTTTCCCCCCCTATCACCATAAATCCTGTGGTAAAAAATGTAAAATGTCCTTGCAGTGTCAATTATGTAAACTTAACTCTAAGTTTTACTGCCCTTTGTTGTGTTAGCTTATAAGGAAGTTGGGGTCTTTGTTTGAGGGTCAGTCAGCTCTTGTCAGTCAGCTCTCCTCAGTGAGCTGCGGTCAGTCAGATCTGGTCAGTTAGCTGCAGTCAGTCAGCTGCGGCCAGTTAGCCACCAAGATGAGAGCTGCTGCCCCTCTGGCTGGTGATTATTAAAAATATTAATGGAAATACGTCTTGTGTCTGGAGTCTCATCTCTGCTCCTCCGACCCGACGAGACATTCCTGCTTCAATATAGTGTTTGCAACGAAAAAGAAAAATATTCCTTGAGAACTATTACTGAAGGTCAGATTCTTCAGTATTAAAGAAGAATATAAAATACTGTTAGAAGCCTAAGCATGATTAATAGAATTCTATTGATTCTTTTCCGGGACAAGAGGTCATTACACTGTTAGGATAGAAAGCACAAAGGGGTGATTTTAGCTCAATAATGTAGTTTCTCTCTTTTATTTTAATTGAAAGAGGATTTTAGTTGAACAAAGGGGATAGGCAATCCAAGCTAATTCTCTGAGGAAAGTTTAATTGAGTCTTCTATGATTATCTTTAATTTTAGGAAAAATAATGCAAGGCTCATTCATGAATTTTCTGAGGAAAAGGAAGAACTTTTCTAAGAACCAATGTTCCATTTCTTTAGTTCCTCATAAGGCTCTATCCAGGGGTTGCGATAGCAATTATACACTGCTATAGATATGGTGTCTTTATGGTGTCTAAACCATGATACTAGAAATAGGTTATAAGAAGAAAAAGTTGGTTACATAAAGATAAACATAGTTCATAAGAGATTGTCTTTGGCTGCCTTCTGAATTACACTGATATTGACAGGTTAAAAAAAAACATATTGTGTGATGACCCACTAAATCATTTGCCCAACTGAAAACTGAGAGGCTCTTTTGGTTTAAAGCTGCAAAAAGGAGGAGTTTTGGTATAAAACGCCTCCAAATTTCACACTATTCACAGCACAGTAGGAACATAGAAAACTCAATGAGGAATATGCATAGGAACATGCACAAAGTTCAATGAATAAAAGCAAACACAGAGGGCTCAACCACCAAGACACAGCTCAAGAGATCGCAAGGGCCTCAGGTACTCTGCCTGGGGTGTGTGGCTGGCCTGGCGGGCACCTGGGGTCATGGTAGAGCCCCAGGCCTCGGCAGAAGGTGGAACGACAACCACCAGAAGTCCGAGCGGAAGCTGAAGTAAATGGACATTTTGAAGTCTCACAACAGCCTGTCGCCGCCTCAAGGTATTCTCCCTGGGGTGTGCGGCTGGCTGGGAGAGCGGCCGCTCACGTGTCGCTTATTAATACAAATACTAGGAAATTCAACACCAAGGGAAGGTAATACCCTCAGAAAAAAGAAACATTACACTAGAGGAATCTATCCCTGAAAACCACAACACCATGGGGGAAACAGCGCAGATCCCAATTCGAATATCGGATGAAGGAATTAACCCTGAAGACACAAAAAAAAATGCAGATGTGCATGATCTCCCTGACAATGAATTTAGAGAAGAAATTGGTAGGATGCTTAATGAGCTCAATCAAAAAAAATGTAGCAGATGTCCAATAAAATATAGGAGAACATAAATGAAGCAGTTGAAAGGGCAGTCAATAAGTTACGGGAGGAAATGAGAGCAGAAATGAGAAACATGCAAATAGAAATATCATTGCTTAAAAACTCAGTAGATGAACTGAAAAACACAATAGGGGCTCTCAACAGTTGGATGACAGCAGTGGAATAGAGAATCAGTGAGACTGAAGATGAGTTGCAGAAAGCACTCAGAGAACTACATAAGATGGAAAAAGACCGGAAAATGGATCAGCAACGGAACAGAGAACAATGGGATGAAGCCAGGCGAAACAACATAAGAATTATCGGAGTCCCAGAGGGACAGGAAAGTAACCCCAAGGAAATTAAAACAGTTAAAAACATCCTGGCTGAAAAGTTCCCTGAGTTAAAGGATGAAGGCATCCAGATCCAGGAAGCCCGACGCATACCAGCAAGAAGAGACCTCAATAGAAACACCCCAAGACACATCCTAGTCAAAGTAATGGATGCCATACACAGAGACATAATTCTTCAGGCAGCAAGATCAAAGAAGGAAATTGTATACAAAGGAGCAAACATTCGACTTTCAGCAGACTTCTCAGAAGACACCCTCCAAGCCCGAAGGCAGTGGTGGGACATAATAAAAAAAAACTTAATGAAATGAATGCCTCAGCAAGAATTCTTTATCCGGCTAAACTCTCACTCAGATTTGAAGGACAGATATACAACTTCTTGGATAAACAACAGCTTAGGAACTTTGTAAAATCAAAACTAACCTTAAAAGAAGGACTGAAAGAACTACTATAAGAAGAGACATAACCCAAAAGAACAACCAATCTATACAGAAAGATGTCACAAAATCCCATGAGAATAATCTCTCTCAATGTCAATGGCCTAAATGCACCAGTTAAGAGACACAGAGTTGCAAAATGGATCAAAAAATTGAATCCAACATTCTGCTGCCCTCAAGAAAAACACCTGAACAATCGGAGCAAAGACAGGCTCAAATAAAAGCTGGAAAACAATCCTTCACTCAAACAACCCATCCAAAAGGGCTGGGGTATCCATACAGGTATCCGACAACATAGACTTCCAGGCTAAAGAAGGTCAGAAGGGACAATGAGGGTCACTTCATAATTGTCAAGGGATGCATATATAAGGAAGAAATCACACTATTAAACATATATGCACCCAACGAGGGGCCAGCAAAATACCTAAAACAACTACTAATAGACTTCAAAGAAGACATTGACAGCAACACAATTGTAGTTGGAGACTTCAACCCTGCTCTATCAACCCTGGTTAGATCAACAAGATTGAAACTTACCAAGAAAATACTGGCCCTAAAAGAAGAGATGGAAGAAAGAGGGCTGGTAGACATATACAGGGCATTTCATCCCCAAAAAAGCTGAATACACTTTCTTCTCCAGTGCACATGGAACATACTCCAAAATAGATCACATGCTGAGCCATAAATCATACCTCCATAAAATCAAGAAGATAGAAATTGTGCCAACTATTTTTTCAGACCATGAGGCACTGAAAATAGAAGTTAATTGTACACAAAAAAGGGAGACCAATACCAAGTACCTGGAAACCAAACAGCTCACTGCTGAACAACCAGCAAGTCATAAAAGAAATCAAAGAGAAAATCCAAAGATTCCTGGAAACAAATGAGACTGAAGAAACAAATTACCAGAACTTGTGGGATACAGCGAAAGCAGTGTTAAGAGGCAAGTTCATAGCTCTTCAAGCATTCATCAGAAAAGAAGAAAAGGCCATCACAAACAGTCCGACTTCACAACTTAAGAACTTAGAGAGTGATCAACAAAAAGGAGCCCAACCCAAGCAGAAAGAAAGAAATAATAAAACTTAGAGCAGAAATCAATGAGATGGAATGTCAAAAAAACAATCCAGAAGATCAACGAAACCTGGTTCTTTGAAAAAATAAACAAGATTGAAAATCCACCTGCAAGACTTGTAAGAAAACGAAAAGAGAGAACCCAAATAAATAGAATCAGAAATGAAAACGGGGACATCACAACAGAAACCACAGAAATTCAAAAGATCATCAGAGATTACTATGAGAGCCTGTATGCCACGAAACAAGAGAACCTAGTAGAAACGAACAAATTCCTGAACTCCTATAGCCTCCCAAATCTGAAACAAGAAGATTTGGTATACCTCAACAAACCTATCTCCATCGAGGAGATAGAATCGGTAATCAAAAGTCTCCCCAAACACAAAAGCCCAGGTCCAGATGGATTCACCAGTGAATTCTACAAAACCTTTAAAGAGGACCTACTCTCAATTCTTTTTAAGCTCTTCCGGCAAATTGAAGAAACAGAAACACTCCCAAATAGCTTTTATGAGGCACATATCACCCTGATACCCAAAGCAGACAAAGATGCCACAAAAAAGGAAAACTACAGACCAATCTCCCTGATGAATGCAGATGCTAAGATCTTCAACAAAATACTAGCAAATAGAATCCAAAGAGTCATCAAAAAGATTATACACCATGACCAAGTGGGATTCATCCCGGGAATGTAAGGATGGTTCAACATCCGCAAGTCAATCAACATAATACATCATATCAACAAAAAGAAAAATAAAAACTATATGATCATATCAATAGATGCAGAGAAGGCATTTGACAAGATTCAACACCCGTTCATGATGAAAGCTCTCCGTAAAATGGGGATTGAAGGAACCTTCCTCAAGATAATCCAGGCCATCTACTACAAGCCCACAGCGAGCATCATTCTCAATGGGGAAAAACTGAAAGCCTTCCCCTTAAGATCAGGGACAAGACAAGGCTGCCCACTCTCACCACTTCTATTCAATATAGTACTGGAAGTACTTGCCATATCTATCAGGGAAGAAAAAAGACATTAAGGGCATCCAGATAGGAAGGGAAGAAGCCAAGTTATCACTATTTTCAGATGACATGATATTGTACCTGGAAAACCCGAAACTCTGTACCAAGAGGCTCCTAGAAATAATACATTCCTATAGCAGAGTAGCAGGGTACAAAATCAATACCCAAAAATCAATGGCCTTCCTATATGCAAACAGCGAAAGAGAAGAAAGGGACATTAAGGAAACTATCCCATTCACAATTGCGCCGCAGAAAATCAAATACTTAGGTATCAGGTGACAAAGAATGTAAAGGATCTCTACAAAGAACACTACAAAACGTTTCTTCAGGAAATAAAAGAAGACCTGAGGAAATGGAGACATATTCCCTGCTCATGGATCGGAAGGATTAACATTATCAAAATGGTAATACTCCCTAGAGCTTTATACAGATTCAATATGGTCCCTATAAAGATACCCATAAAGTTCTTCAAATAAATTGAACAAACACTCCTGAAATGTGTATGGAATAATAAAACTCCACGAATAGCTAAAGCAATCCTTGGGAAAAAGAAGATGGGAGGTATCACTTTCCCCAACCTCAAGCTCTACTACAGAGCAGTTGTAATTAACATAGTGTGGTATTGGTATAGAGACAGACCTGTAGACCTATGGAATAGAACTGAGTATTACAACTAAAACATAAAGATAATCTCACTTAGTTTATAATAAAATCAATAATAATTATGGACCATAAAGTTCCTCACAGGAAGAGAAAATAAATAAAATGTCTGTTAGCTATATCTTTCATTAATCCTGATAACTATTATGTATGCTTTATATTTCATTTATTACCTTACCTATCACTCTATCACTGTCTTCCGATTCATCATCGATTTGCTCGAGGGGCACTAGTAACATCTCCATATGTCCTGTCTTATGCTAGTAGAGCCCAAGGGCATCTGCTTGCTTCAGAAACATAAAGAGCCTCAAACCATTCCATCAGGTCATAGGAATGAGGTCTATAATTGTTACTGGTATTTGGCATATCAAATACGACACAGGTAGCTTGCCATGCTCTGCCATGCGGTTACCTTACCTACGATTAGTGAAAAACTTTTAGAAATGAACCAGTAATAAAGTTTTGAAATCTGAAATTTAAGATAAAAGTATCTAATATTATCTGTATTATTCTGCATTCTTCAGAGAAACAGAACCAATAAAATATATAGATATATTAATGGAACATAAATATGATTATGCATATATTTCAAATACATATGTACTTGTAATTACATATATGCACCTACATATGCAAGTACTTAATTGACCCATTTACTTTAGGAAATAGTCATCTGTGCTTATTTAGCAATATGAATTATTTTAAATGACCTCTGACAAGTTCTTCTCAGAATTGGATTGATGATTTAAAGACCCATGAGAGCTGATGTTCAAGATCAAATAAAAATTCTGAGAACTAAGAACACAGATGCTGTGGTTTCAATCTGACACTGCTAGGTACAAGTTCCAAGAAAAGCAGATGTTTCAATTTGAGAGTAATCAAGCAGAAACAATCCTCTCGGCTGGAAAGAATGCTAGTTTTGTATTCTATTTAGAATGTTAAGAATGACCAAGACTGTTGTCATTAAAATCACGATCACGATCATGATCTTCCCGTTGATCATCTATTTGCTAGAGCGGGCACCAGTAATATCTCCATATGTCCTGTCTCATGCCAGTAGAGCCAGGGGCATCAGCTTGCTACAGGAACATAAAGAGCCTCAAACCATTATATTAGGTCATGGGAATGACCTAATATAATTGTTACTGGAATTTGGCATATCATATACAACACGAGAAGCTTGCCAGGCTTGTCGAGCGGGAGGAAAACTCTTTTAAACACCTCCAAATAAAGCATTTATTGATGAACCGCACGGCGCCCCGCTTACGGCGAGCCGGGCTGTGATGGGCTGGTCTGCTGGGTGGAGTTCTGACGAGAGGGAAGTCCAGAAGGCATCTCTAAGTCCAGCATTTATTGATGAACAGCGCGGCCGCGCGAGCCAGGCGCTGATAGGCTGGTCTGCTGGGTGGAGGTCTGACGAGAGAGAAGTCCGGATATGGAAAATGGAGGCCCTCATGGAGTGGGGGGTCGTCTGGCTTGTAGCGAGGCTCTGCTGGGATGGTGGGCCAGGACTAGAACCCACCATCCCTCCCGGCACCTCGTGAGCAGCTGGTCACAGGGAGAGTCAGTAGCAGCAGTTGTCATTAAAATACTCCGTTTAATTTTAACTTAATGTCGAAGCAAACTTTGGTCTGTTACATTGACACATAGAATGGGTTATCATAGTTTACAGTGAACAAGATCTATTTCTTTGACCTTATTAGAGAGTAAAGATCATAGTCAAACCCATCATGTGTATCTAATTTCCTTAAAAGAGTCATTTTCGTTTAGATAATATTATTATAATTACCGTGTCATTTCATCAAGTGCATGTAGTTGTTAGCCTTTCATCTGTAATATTTTTTCTTTCTATTTCAAGCCAGAAAACCAGAGTGACATCCTCAATATGAGGTTTGTTTATGATATTCATACCTTAGTACAGCTTGACTTAATTTTTCAGACTACAAAAAAAAATGAAGATTATCAGCTTTTAATCATAGCTACTAATACTTTAGTTATATGCTCCTCTATAGCTGTTTTTCCATTCCTCTGTCAAAATATTTCACTGGATAGTGCTTTTCCCTGTTGAACGTTAAATCTTGTGTGCTCTTACTTTTGGTTTCAGTTTGTCGTAGCAGTGAATGAATGTGATATAAATTGTCAATCTATTTATCAAGTATTTCCTTATCATCAGTAAGTTACAATGAAACTTTCTTACCATTACAAAATCACGAAGATATGTAATCTAAGTCTACAATCACATAATTAATATAATCCTATATAGCAATATATATATATAAAATCATGTCTAAATAAGAAAATGTAAAGAAATATGAATAGAATTAAGAAAATATAGGGACCAGAGTGATAGTTTAGCATGTAGGGTTCACATTTATGTGGCCAACCCAGATTCAATCCAAGGCACCAGATGTGATATCTAGAGCCCAGTATGAGTGATTCCTGTGTGTAAAGTCTAGAGTAAGCCTGAGCAAAGCTAAATTTGCCCACACCCCTTGCCAAAAAAAAACCCCAAAAATATTGAGAAACAAAATATATCTGTATAACTGTGTAATTCAGTTGTAGAGAACATTGATCTTAAGATTATCTAATGTTTAAACCCTAGAATGGGTTAGTGACCAAGTTTTACTGATTCTAATGAAAATCATTAATTTTTACCCATTCAATCTCACTGCATATCTCAACACTTTTTTGAATATTTTGATCTCAATTTAAAGTTACAATTCACATTTATATGATGCAGTTATTTTCATATTAATACTAATTTCCATTCGAAAATATGCATAATGTGGAAACCTTAAGATATTTTCTAATGGCATATATTTCAACTTTCTTCAGAAAATAAATTATTGTATTAATTCAATTTAATAATTAACTCTTGAGCTGAAAAGTTAAGAACAACAGACTGATATTCTATTCAGTTAGTTTTATATATCACTGTATCACTGTGTCACTGTCTTCCCGTTCATCATCGATTTGCTCGAGCGGGCACCGGTAACATCTCCATATGACCTGTCTCATGCAAGTAGAGCCCAAGGACACCTGCTTGCTCCAGGAACATAAAGAGCCTCAAACCATTCCATCAGGTCATGGGAATGAGGTCTCTGCATATCAAATACAACACGGGTAGCTTGCCAGGCTCTGCCGTGCAGGTAGCATACTCTTGTAGTCATCTCAAAATCCAGCATTTATTGATGAACCGCGGCTGCTTGAGGCCGCACGAGCCGGGCTGTGATAGGCTGGTCTGCTGGGTGGAGTTCTGACGAGGGGAAGTCAGGATGTGGAAAATGGAGGTCCTCATGGAGTGGGGGGTCGCCTGGCTTGTTGTGAGGCTTTGCTGGGGTGGCAGGTCAGGGCTAGAACCTGCCATCCCTCCCGGGTGCCTCATGAGCGAGCAGCTGCTGGGCACAGTGAGAGCCAGTAGCAGCTCTGCCCCAAGTCTGTCTCTGGATCAGCATACCTGGGCTGGATTAAAAACTGCAGCAGGGTGGATCTCGATGAGCCGGGCTGTGACAGGCTGGTCTGCTGGGTGGAGTTCTGACGAGGGGGAAGTCCGGATGTGGAAAATGGAAGTCCTCATGGAGTGGGGGGGTCGTCTGGCTTGTTGTGAGGCTTTGCTGGGGTGGCAGGCCAGGGCTAGAACCTGCCATCCCTCCCAGGTACCTCATGAGCGAGAGGTTGGGCACAGTGAGAGCCAGTAGCAACTCTGCCCCAGGTCTGTCTCCAGCTAAAGGATCCTTACATCTTAGTTAAGATGTATAAGTCTCAGTGTAGCCAGGGTGGTAGTCTCCTGGTAAATACTTCTCCTGATGATTGCTCTTCCGAGACTCATTCCTGTCTTCACTGATGCTGCTTTCCAGAATCAGTTCTTCGGACCTTGTTCCAGAGACGTGACTTCATGGGAAATTGTCTCTCACTAATTTAGGACAATACAGGCTATAGTCTATTATGACCAAACAGCCAGAGACATTTTACTATGAACTGTACTCAGATCAAAATTAATTCGACATCGGGACAACATATGATATTACCTTGTAATTGGAATTGTTCCTTTTCTGTATCATTCCTCTGTATGTATTATTTAGAATAGTTGTATTTTTATATTTTTTGTAAACAAAAAAGGGAGAGTTGTTGGAGGACAGGTTTAGCTAACCTGGGAGCTTTGTTGTTTTGCCCACTCCCAGCTTAATCTTATTTAAGCCAAGGTTCATTCTAATGAGACCTCTCTTCTATGTAAACACTGCTAGAGGGTGTGGCAGTTACAGAAGTCACCTTAATTGAATAACTTCTGACTTATACATCTACTAAGACTTCTATGTTTTCTAGATTGGACACAGCTCCTCTTTATATCCACTCCACCCAGGGTGGGACAGTTAGTTTTATATATAATTGTGTTATATGTTTTATATGTTACTTAATTCTCTGGCAGTTTTCTATGCATTTTTAACAATATCATATTTTCATCAAATTTAGTTTTATGAAAATAATACAAAGTTTATGATATTAACAGTTGATTGTTTATTTGTCCCATTAATACTTTTTATACTCATGTATTCAGACAAAGAAACATAATATTAATAGACTAGTTCTCTTATTTTAATTTATTTTATTTTTAACACTTGAAGATGTTTGTATTTGCCTTCAGTGTTGAATACAGTATTTTTTGTGGACAAATATTTCATTCAATAATAGAAAGATGTTATATAATTGTTTTATAGTCTACTTCAACCTGTTTTTAAGTTAAATAATTCCTTTGAGTATAATTAAGCATGCAAAAATGACAAATTCCCTGTTTTCTATACATTTGTATTTCTTTATGCTTTACATAGCCTTATGTAATGCTTTACATAGCCTTATGTAATATGGGGTGGCGGGCCAGGGCTAGAACCCGCCATCCCTCCCGGGTGCCTCATGAGTGGCTGGGCACAGGGAGAGCCAGTAGCAGCTCTGCCCCATGTCTGTGATACTCATACATCTGTTCTTAAATATTTTTGGTGTTTTTGGAGGTCTAGAATACTATAAATCATACTGAAATAAACAAAAACATCTTTTGAATAGTGTTTTTGATCCATGTTATACCAATAAATGAAACAGCTGTATAGTAGGGAAGGTCAATTCACAGCTTTGTCTTTGGTTTCATCTTTTTTTTTTGAGAGGTGTTCTTGTTGTTTTTCTATAGAGGTTGAATCAGTTGATATTTACAACAGTAAATGAGTGGTCCTTTTCCTCTATAACCACATCAGCATGGATTGTATAAGTTTATGTGTCTGTGTGCCAGTCTCACTAGTGAGGTAATATTTCATTTTTTTTATTTGTATCTCCCTGATGTAAGTGGTGGGCAACATTCTTTTATTCACCTACTGAAAATCTGTTTGTCTTATTTAGGAACTTTATATATCTATTTATGTCTATTTATCTATTCTCACATTTTTGTAGTCATTTTTATAGTGTTAACTTTTGCAAGTGCTTTATAGATTCTGGTTAATGCAGTGTAAACAAATATTTTTCTCACGGTTCATAGATTGACTTTTTATTCTAATCATTGTTTATTTTTCTGTATAAGTGTTTTATAATTTGATGTAGTCCTTTTTGATTAATTTTATTTCTGTCTGCTGGCCAGTGCCATAGGATCACTGAAAATGCATCTAGATTTAATTTCATGAAAAGTTCTGTGTATTTTTTCCTTGGTATCAATTATGTATTGAGGTATTATATCTAATTTTTTAATATTTTTTGAATTAAATTTTATATACGGTGTGATTTGGGAATAAGTTCATCTTTTTTCACATGTGACTAGCTATTTTCCCAATACCATTTGTTAAAGAGATTTTCCTTGCTCCACTTCACATACCTGACTTCTTTGTCAATCATTTGAGGTTTTTGTCTCTGGACTCACTGTTATACTCTATTAGTTTGACATATCTGTCTCTTCACTACCTCATTATACTATTACTAATATCACATTTTCAACACTGCCCTGAGAGGTGTTGCAGGTGTGGCTGTGTTACTGGCTGCACAAGCAGGTGGCAGACAGGAGACAGGCTTTGTCTATACCCCCTGGGCTCTGGGCCTGTGGGTCCTGGATGGTTGATGGTTTGACAAAGAAAAAGATTGGGATGGGGAGCCGGAGTGATAGCAACGATGGGTAGAGCATTTTCTTGCCTGCAGCTGTCCCAAGTTTGATCACCGGCATCTCATAAGGTCCCCAAGAACTGCCAGGGGTAATTCCTGAGCAAAGAGCCAGGAGTAAACCCTGACCATTGCTGGGTGTAACCCAAAAAAAGTACACAAGATAACCTCTGAGTACATATATATATATATATATATATATATATATATATCACTATCTTCCCATTAATCATCTATTTTGCTAGAGCGGGCCCGCTCTAGCAAATAGATGATTAACGGGAAGATAGTGATAGTGATAGTGATATATATATATATATAGATATATATAGATATATATACTCAGAGGTTGTCTTGTGTACATTTTGGGTTACACCCAGCAATGGTCAGGATTTACTCCTGGCTCTTTGCTCAGGAATTACTCCTGGCAGTTCTTGGGGGACCTTATGGGATGCCGGTGATCAAACCTGGCATTATAATCCATAATATGTAAGAGAAGGAAGAGAGAAAGAGAGAGAAAGAGGAAGAGAGAAAAGAGATAAAGAGCCTGCCATAGAGGCAGGCTAGGGGAGGGGGAGGGAATCGGGGACATTGGTTGTGGGAAATGGGCTCTGGTGGAGGGATAGGGTGCTGGAACACTGTATGGCCGAAACCCAAACATGAGCATTCTTGTAATTGTTTATTTCATGGTGGTATAATGAAATATATTAAAAAATAAATAAGAAAACACTATTGATGCTCTTTTATTTATCTGTATTTAGAAACAGCTAGACAGACATGGGGCAGAGCTGCTACTGGCTCTCACTGTGCCCAGCCGCTCATGAGGTGCCCGGGAGGGATGGCAGGCTCTAGCCCTGGCCCGCCACCCCAGCAGAGCCTCACAACAAGCCAGATGACCCCCACTCCATGAGGACCTCCATTTTCCACATCCGGACTTCCCCCTCGTCAGAACTCCACCCAGCAGACCAGCCTATCACAGCCCGGCTCGGGGGTTCATCAATAAAATCTGGATTTTGAGATGACTACAAGAGTATGCTACCCACACGGCAGAGCCTGGCAAGCTACCCGTGTTGTATTTGATATGCCAGATACCAGTAACAATTATAGACCTCATTCCCATGACCTGATGGAATAGTTTGAGGATCTTTATGTTCCTGAGCAAGCAGGTTCCCTTGGGCTCTACTTGCATGAGACAGGTCATATGGAGATAGTTACTGGTGCCCGCTCAAGCAAATCGAAGATGAGCGGGAAGACAGTGATACAGTGATACAGAAACAGCTAAATCCTCAACCATATGATAACTATCTGTACTCTAAATTTCTTAAATAAAAGTTTGTTTCTATTTAAAAAAAAACAAAAAGAAAAAAAAGAGACTGGGATGAGCTCAGAGCCATGGCAGAACCTGGCAAGCTACCCATGGTGTATTCGATATGCCAAAAACAATAACAATCATGATGTCATTCTCAATGAAAGGGAATGTTACTGGTGCCTACTCAAGCAAATCGATGAACAATGGGAAGGCAAGTGACATTTTTCTTAAAACTTTTAGAACTCTTCTGAAAAATGATTATTTAATGGAATTCATAATGCTTTAATCTGGTTGAGTCAATGAAACAAAAATCATAATCTGAATTATTTTACAAAAAACTTCTATTTCTCATAGTTTGAAGGCTGCAAAGTACAGATTTAGTGATAGTTATTATGTATCTGATGAGAATCTACTTTCTCAATGACAGTGATCTTCTCACTCTGCCTATGGCAGAAGGGAGAAGAATGTACTCTATGATATCTCTTTCAACTGTATAAATATTGCAGTCATGAACTAAGAACCTCCCTAAGTCCATTTTACTCTTCCAATACTGTAACACTGAGTGTTATATACATTTTCCACCTATAAATTTTGTGGAGAGTACATTCAATTAAGAAAGAATGACAAAATAAAAATGATGTACATATACCTACTGTGTGATCAGAAAATATTCTTGTTTCAAAGAGAATAAAAGTGAATCCTGGAGGGAGCTTATTGCACATAGAACTAAGATATTACTAAGTCAATAAAACTTATTGCATTTGTATATTAAAGAAAGCACTAATTAAATGAACTCAAATATCTATTCAGAATTTTGAGAATGAAAAATTTAAGAATCTTAACACTAAACCTCCTCCCACCCTTATCCCCTCTGGAAGACCCAGTGGTCATGCCCACGAACTGCTTCTAGTGCCAATGAAATCACTCTGACCAAGCATGATCCAGAGATGCAGACAAATAATAATGCTGCTACTGGTTCATCCTGTGGCACGTGGCTGGCAGCAAAGCGGTTGATGAATATCTCAAAGCCCATTGAACTGGTATGCCAGGTATCCCATCACATTTGATAGAATTAAATATGGGGCAAAAAATCACAAGTGATCTTGCTGCTTTCAGTATTCTATCTCTATCTATGAAAAATGATTTCCATCGATTAGGGTGTGCCTTGGAGTATTCTTATTTGGGTTTATTTTATTTTATTTTATTTTTTTTTTTATTTTTTTGCTTTTTTGGGTCACACCCAGTGATGCTCAGGGGTTACTCCTGGCTCTGCACTCAGGAATTACTCCTGGCGGTGCTGGGGAGACCATATGGGATGCCGGGATCTAACCCGGGCCAGAATGGGCCAGCCGTATGCAAGGCAAACGCCCTACCCACTGGGCTATCGCTCTGGCCCCTTACTTGGCTTTCTTTTAGTTGGTGCACTTCAAGCCTCCTGAATCTGGGAGCAAGCGCTCTTTAGTTCCAGGAACATCTCAGCAAAGATGGCTTTGGTACTTATTTCTTCATCAGGAGATGCAAATCAAAACAAAAACAATGAGATTTCAACAGCTGCACTGCTCGGCCCCACGTGTAGCAGCCCACGGAGTTTAAGAAGGCAGTAAATGGCTCAGCCCCTGGCTGACTCCAACATAGCTCCTAGGGTTTGCACACGCATGTGGGGGTGCCACTAGGCCAGACTTGGAGTAGGGATTTAGGATCCTCCTCCCATTCCTCCCCCCTCCTTGTCAATGAGTGTGGCTTCAGGCTCCCAGTCTCCATAGCCAGCAACACCGGATGAGAGACACTCCAGACCCACAGCTGTGCTGGTGTGCAGCCACAGAGCAGCCACACAAAAGACTTAGACAATAATGAAAGTTAGGACCAGGTCCTTCTCAGGATCTTTCATATTTATACACTGATCATTCTAGTTGCAACAAATTGGAGAGATTGATGGGGAATGGGGAATTATATCACACTAGAACTCACTATTGAATATACACATAGAGACTTCATAAACCATTAGTATTTGTAGGGCAAGTCACAAAGTGTAAGAGAAGAAAGAGAGAAATTCAGGGACAGAGAGAGAGAGAGAAAGAAAAGGTGCCTTGATAGGGGCAGTCTGGGGTCGGGTGGGAGGGAGTGCTTGAACATTGGTGGTGGGAATGGGGCACTGGTGGAGGGATGGGTGCTGGAACACTGTATGACAGAGACCCATTTATGAACATCCTTGTAATTGTATATCTTACCGTGATATAATAAAAATTAAGGGAAAAACAAACAAAAAAAATGAGATGTCATCTTACACCACAGAGACTAACACATATCCAAAAACAAGAACAACAAGTGCTGGCATGGATGCAGGGAGAAAGCAACTCTAATCCATTGTTGGTGGGAATGTCGACTGGCACAGCCTTTTGGAAAACAATATGGACATTCCTTCAAAATAGAAATTGAGCTCCAATTTGACCCAGCAATAGCAATTCTGGGAATATATCTAGGAGGCCAAAAACACAGCAGAACACAATCTACACTTCTAAGTTCATAGCAGCACTATTCACAATAACCAGAATTTGGAAACAACCAGTGTCCGAGAACAGATGACTGGATAAAGAAACTGTGAAATACTGTATAAAGAAACAATGGACTACTACACAGCTGTTAGGAAAAACATAGTTATGAAATTTGCCTATAAATGGATGGACATGGAGAGGATCATGATGATTGAAACGAGCCATAGGGAAAAGAACAGAGATAGAATGACCACATTTATTTGTGGGATATTAAAAAATAGTATGATACCAATATCCAAGACCAGACAAAACATAGATCAGGAGGTCTTTCTTGTCAGTGGGTGGAATCTATGCTAATGTGTGGGAGTCAGAGGTTAGTTAATACAGAGAAAGGATTAGTATACTAATGATTATTGTAAATGATAAACCAATACCAGCATTCAGTAGGCAAAAGGATATCCATGATATCCTCTAAATGTATGCATTGCAAGCCACAAGGTGTAAGAGAAAGGAGAGAGACAGAGAGACAGAGATACAGAGAGACAGAGAGAGAGAGACAGAGAAAGAGAAGCGAAAATTGCCTGCCATAGACATGGGTTGGGGGAGGGAAGGAATCAGGGGACATTGGTGGTGGGAAATGGGCCCTGGTGGAACACTGTATGACTGAAACCCAAATATGAACATTTTTGTAACTGTATATCTCGCGATCCTATAATTAAAAAATTTAAAAAAAATAAAAGCAATCACAAGTGTGTTGGCATAATTTCAGTTATGTGGGAACATATCCTTAATTTCTTATGCAGTGGGCTCCAATGGCCCATTGTGTCTAGTGTGAGATTTAAGAATCTTTATTGACGTTCTTCTAAGAATGTATTCCTCAGCCATACTTAGAGGATTAGCTCTAACAAACAATATAGAATAGATTATTTAGTGTATGCTTAGGGATAGCTTAAAGCAGAGGTTCAGAAAAATTTGAAATAAGTGTTGTCCATAGGTGCAGTGGAAGTGGGTGTGGGGTTGACTAGCAGAAACCGACTACATTCTAGAAATTCAGAAAGTGAATGAAAGAACACAAATGGGCCAGATATGTACATAATAAGCCATAATAAAGGTCAACTTTATCAATACCATTCCCATATATGGTCTGTCATGGTCAATATGATTAGTGCTGGCTAGGGTAGCAAGCATGGAGAAGGGGGTGGGTGGTAAATGAGGGTCTTTGGTGATGGCGGAGCACACTGCTAGTGGAATTCATGTTGAACAATGAATCTTTCTAACAACTGTATTGTGAAAACCTTTATTCTTTGTAAATCGCGATGTTTTAATAAAGCAAAATATAAAAACACTGTAACTGTTGATATTTTATGCCACTCCCAGCCGTGCTTAGGGCTTATTTGTGGTTCAGGGTTCAAAGTTCAATCTGGTGTGGCTCATAGACGATATGGGGTCTGGGGATCAAACCCAGATTGGCTGCAACATGGCAAGTACCCTTCTTAGCCCTTTGTTAACTTTTGGATTCATAAAGAATGGGTAATAGAAAATTCTTCAGTTATATTTCCTCGTTGTTAGATAGATTTCCATAGTTATAACTTATGAGATAAGACTCTTGTTTATTATGATTGGAAAGATGGTTGCAGTATTTATTTTTGTTGTATACATTAGAGACTCACAGACATGGGGCAGAGCTGCTACTGGCTTTCCCTGTGCCCAGCTGCTCATGAGGCACCCGGGAGGGATGGCAGGTTCTAGCCCTGGCCCGCCACCCCAGCAGAGCCTCACAACAAGCCAGACGACCCCCCACTCCATGAGGGCCTCCATTTTCCACATCCAGACTTCCTCTCGTCAGAACTCCACCGAGCAGACCAGCAGCCGCGCGTTCATCAATAAATGCTGGATTTTGAGATGACTACAAGAGTATGCTACCTGCACGGCAGAGCCTGGCAAGCTACCCGTGTCGTATTTGATATGCCAAACACCAGTAACAATTATAGACCTCATTCCCATGACCTGATGGAATGGTTTGAGGCTCTTTATGTTCCTGGAGCAAGCAGATGCCCTTTGGTTCTACTTGCATGAGACAGGATATATGGAGATGTGCCCGCTCAAGCAAATCGATGATGAATGGGAAGACAGTGATAGAGTGATATACATTAAATGTATGTAATTGACAGATTTGTGAATAACACTAGTTTATACTTTCCAGATCTCACTGCATGTTACTGTATATTTATGCAAGTACATCTGTTGCAGCATGTAACTCCTCACATGTTCATTTTCTGGTTTCTGTTCAGTAAAAGGGTGAAATAAAAACAACATTAAGACAAAAATAAATTGCTGCCAAGCTGCAGCTCTGAATGAAACTTGGAAGCTCCTTCACTTCTTTGAAGCAGCATGTGTCAAACTCGTTATGAATCAGATTTTCATATTCAGAATCAGAATCCTCTCAGCTGACACAGCTGAAGTCAAAGCCTTGAGGGTACAGTGCAAGATTCCTGTTTTGCACTGAGAAGCTGACCGCTTCCACTGGAAATTCTTTTTGCCTAAAATAATCACCTCAGTTTCAATTGGATGCTGGGGTGCAGATGCCCAGAAAATCAGCATCCTTTTTAAGAAGTGGAGACAATAGGAATGCAATGTGACCCTTTTTTTTTCTACAAAGTACCTCTGAGAGCATCTCTACCTGTCAGTTGCCTTCCCACCCTCCTCTGTCACCAACCCCAACTGATTAATGATTGATGTAAAACAAAGCTCTATATCTAGCCATTTCTTTTATAGAAAAAATTCTTCTTGGAACCTAGGACTCTTTTAACTTTGATAATTTAAGAGAATTAGAAAAGGGCTTTTAAAGGACATATTGTGGGGTGAGTGGCTGAATTTCTGTTAAAATTTTTATAACAGTGTGGTAAGGATAAGGATAAAAATAATTTTTTAACATTTTTATTATCATGTTCCCAATTCAAAATCAACCTCAAATTCACAAGTCATTTTCATTTGGAATGTGTGTTTGGCAAATTAAACTCTGTAACTGAATATAAAGACTTTGAAAGTGAACATAAGAATATATTTAAACTTAAAATTAATTTTTATTTCATACAAAATTATATGCAACCTAATAGCAATTCTGTGGTAAAGACATAAATTTTCAATAATATAATATGATACAGTCTTGAAAAACTCCTTAAATATGTGCTCCCACACCCACCCACATACACTTGCTAATTCCTAACAAGTAGTTGAAGAAATCAGATTTTAAATTTTTGTCTGTGTGTTTCTGTTGTAGCTACTATCTCAGTCTCTAGAACATATCGCACCTCTTAAACAGTTTGTTGAAATATTGAATAGTATAAAAGTTACATAATACGCTTTCAAGAAAAAACACGTTATAATTATATACACATATTAAATTATGCATAAATCGATGAATTTAATGATGACTAAGTTTAATTTACAATTCAGTAAACAGATTTTAAATGTTCTTAATATATTCAATTTCTTTTATAGATTGTGGTCAATGATACTTTTCACTCATCTCATATATATTTGGTCACAATAAATGTATGATTGCATCTTAATGCATCTTAATTTGTTTATAGTAAATAAATGTTTAAATAATTAGCCTTTTATTCACTTGGGTATCTGTTGCAATGTTCCATAATCTTTTAAGAAAAAATGATCAGTGGAAGTGTTTATTCTCTGTATTTGCTAATACATAACAGTATGTCTTCTCTCAGTAGGAAAAGATAAATCAAACAACTTCCTCTATTTAAAGATTAATGAAAATTGAAAGGGTAAAGAGCTAATGGCATAATGTCAATCGATTGTATTTTTTCACTTTTAAATATGCTTATAGCTTATGGCCTCTGGCATAGTTGAGTGGTTAAATCTGCTCATTATATTTACACACTGATTCAAGAGTGAAATACAGATGACAGCGACATAAAAAATGGGTAAAAACCAAACATTCCTCTTTTGTGCTGATACTTTTTACAAAAAATATCTAAAAGTGTTGATAGATTGAGTCTAAAAAGATTCTTATTAACATTTGCATCTGATTCAGATAGTAATTACTTATTTTATTTTTCAAAAACTACTAATTAACAATAAAATTGAGATATGTTTACTTTGAAAGACTTGCCTGCATTATATTTGGAGGCAGTGATTTGGAGGTGTTGGGTTGAGTCACACCCAGCTCTTCACAGAAGTCTACTCCTGTCTCTGTACTCAGGGATCACTACTTAGAGGGCTTGGAGAACAAAATGGAGTGTAGCAACTGAATACCTGTTCGTTGTTTGCATTGCAAGTCCCCTACTCGCTGTTCCCGCTATGATATATAGCTCATATTTCTATATTTTGATCTTCAAAAGTGATGTGCATGTATAATATATAACACATACATGTTTACATGTATAATATATATACATATATATATATATATATATATATATATATCACAATTTTCTTGTTATCTATTATTTCAGTTGTGGGCCACAACTGGCAGTGCTAGGTCTTATTCTTGCATTGGTGCTTAGAGATTACTCCTGATTATACTTGAGAGTATAATCTCAAGAGTATACTCCTGGTGGTGCTCAGGGAGCATATGGGATGCCGGGGATCGAACCCAGGCCGGCTCACACCCTACCCGCTGGGCTATCGCTTCCAGCCCCGGATCACCCATCACAGCCCGGATCACCGACACCCACCCTGCCGCAGCTTTTTCCTCAATCCGGCCCAGGTATGCTGGTCCAGAGACTCTCACACATGGGGCAGAGCTGTTCCCTTGCTCTCCCTGTGCAAAGCCGTTCATGAGGCAGTCGGGAGGCATGGCGGGTTCTAGCCCTGGCCCACCACCTCGGCAGAGCCTCACAACAAGCCAGGCCACCCCTCCCTCAC